>JANAVB010011000.1:8023833-8062327 GCA_029216955.1 Iris pallida | reverse complement strand
TTCTGTTTCCCGAACCTAATTTCATTTCCAGTCCCGAATCCGTCCTTAAATTCTTTTAAATTTTGGCCTTAGATATATATGTAAACCTATTTTTTTTTGGATTAAGAAGAAATATATAATATATAAAATACTAATTCTAAACCCCATGACCTGGCTTGGTCTCCCCACGACCAGGCCACACCCCTATTTTTCTCCTCTAATCACTCCTATCCCTCCATTTATTTTTCTTCTCCCTTTTAACCAAACTAACCACCACCACTTCCCATTCCCTCAGAACTCTCTCTCAAACCCTTTCTCCCTCTCCAGAGCTCCCGAACTCATCCAACCTGTACCCTAGCCCCAGCCCTGGCAAACCCCGGCCGACCCCGAGCTTCCGATGCCATCCGTACGCCACCTTCCGGCCGCGCCCGTCTCCAGAGCCTCCCGACGGCCAGATCCGGTCGCACCCAGCCGCCCTAGACCACCCCTCGGCAGCCCCGTACGCCTCCTCCCCCGCGCACTCCACGACGGCCGGCGCCGACTTCGCTCCACGGTCGATTGACCCCTCCGACCAGGCCCGGTCGACCCCGCCAGACGCTCACCGTCGTGCCGGCGACCCTCGCCAGCGTCTCCCGCAGGCGCCCGAGCCTCGCCGTGCCCTAGCCGCCCTGCCTCGTCTAAAGCCCCTTCCAGCTAGCCTTCCGGCCAACGCCCAGCCCGTTCCCGTCCGGCAGACCCCGCCGGCCTCCGCCGCCTCTGTTTCGAGGCCGTGCACTGCCGCGTCTTCCCCGACAACCCCCTGCGCGCTGTTTCGCGTGGCCCCGGGCCGTTTCGGCCAGATCCGCCTCCGACGAACCCCCCTGCGTGCTGTCCCACCGGCCAGCCTTCCCGGCGTGAACCCGAGCCCTATCGGCTCTGTCCAGCACTGCCCCGAGTCTGTAGTGCTTTTTCGAGCCGTTTTTTCGCTGTCCGCGGAATTTTTTTTTTTTTAATATTTTCATCTGAGAGCTCTTGCCGAACAATTGAGGTATAACTTTGTGTCCCCGTGTCCCTTCCGTAGTTAGTCTGTGATAACGCGGTCCCGAACCCGTTTCGGGATTCGATATTTTTGATATTTGGTTGCTTTTGGGTGATACGTAGAGTATCGGTTACGTCACGGCGTATTTTCTATTTTGGTTATATTGCTGTGGTTATTTTGGGTTGGATATTCATTTTGGGATGGTAATTAGTGATCCCTAGTTTGGGATATTTATTTGTGTTGCGGATTGGCATCCTCCCAGGATTGGGTTGTCCCAGTTACAGAGGAGGTGCTGCCAAAACTTTCGGAAAAGTTTTCAAAATAAAATTATTTAATTAAATTTAGTAAATTGGTAAATAAAATTTTATTTTCAAATCTGGTCTTTGCAAACGATTTATAAAATTGGTTTTGTCGGCTTTAAATGCGAATTTTATGAGTTTTCGTATCCCCGTTAGGCGACGACCATATCGCGTCGAATGAGCCTCGGCGAAACGCAAATGCTACAGGGTTTCCTGTACGTTGAGGCGTAAGCCAGCAACATAAGATTACACGACCAAGTCTGAGACTCTTTAATTTTAATTTAATTATAATTTACTTTAGAACTGGTACTGCTTTTAGTATTTATGGTGCAGGGTCTCGGCCTACTGTTTGGACCGTTCGCGGCACTCAGAGCTCGCCTTAGGATTAATTTATGTAAATAATTTGTAAGGACATAAGCCCAGTTTTTCCTTTATTTCTCTGTGACCATGTATTGTGTAGCGTAGTTTTTATTATTTTTTGGAATGTTGTTTTCGCCGTTAAACGCATAGGATATAAAATATATATATATATTTTATATAAAGAAAAATTAATAAGTTTTCTCATAATAAATAATCTAGTAATTCAGCAATTCACATGTTTTCTCATTTAAAAGAAAAAGCCTAGTTTTATATATTAATATATATATATATATATATATATATATATAATATATATATATATATATTTTAAATATAAAGTTTTGCCAAATTAACCGGTAATTGCTATTTACCCAATTAATCAGTAACCGACTTATTTAATTAAAATAATAACGAACGTAGATTACGACGTTAGACAATTCCGGTAGATTAACTAAATAACTTAAAACCTGACTAGGGTCTGCTTCTAGAGATTGTAACTAGCACACCTAGAATGGTTTCATTATGGCTCTAAGTCGAGGTTCTCAACTGTAGGATCTCGGAGACGAACTTGACTTCCTCCTCGGTACCGACATTCCCGATCCAGTCAATTAACAGAGACAATTTACGGTTATATTTTCTTGTATTTTATTTAGTAATTGTCATGTTGCATGTTAAACCATACTGCTACACGGAATCCTCTCCTAGGGTTCAAATATTGATTGATATTGATTGTGGGAAATTGGGGGAATAGTATAACATTTATGACCAATACCACCCATATTGCATGATTGTACGAGCTTACCCCTCTTACACATGGGGATAAGCCGTATCGCGTCGCTAGGATGCTATTGTACAACCAAAGTCGGTCATAGGCGATTACACATTCAAATCATATTGTTTTTAATTGTTAAATTGCTGGAAAATATTGTTTCAACTGTTTAGCCTGCAATTTTCCATTATTACTTGAAATATGAGATACATATTCGTACTTGCTCTCTCCTGACTGGAGACAACATTTTTAGGTGACATTGAGGATGCTGAGCTATTGTACAATAGCTACTATGACCCAGTTTTGTATCCCATGGTGTTGCCAGAGTCCCCCTTGGAGGACGCAGGACCTGAGGTCGACTAGCCGACCGCTTAGCTAGTCGTTTCCAGTTTTTCTAGTTTTATTGTTTTGGAGTCTGTTAATTTTGAATTTAGTTTTTATTTCAGTTCTTCTATTTCCAGTTGTACTTTTCAGTTGTTGAATAAAAATTTTAAAATTTCTGTATATTCGAGTTGTGACAAATATATATGTTGTTGTAAATACCTGCATATAGAACAGCTTACTGCCGCCGTCTAACAACGGTGCAGGCTGGGCATGATCCGGTTCGACCCAATAATTTGGGATCGAGTCGTGACATATTTTAACTGGTGGCCTATGCAGGTCAAGACAACAAATTAGGTAAACATATCTAGAAACAATTAGAACACTAGAATATTAATTTGTCACAACATAGGACCGAAATATGTTATAAATAAATATTTTTGTTTGTTATAGACTGGTAGGCTACCTTGCTTATGTTTTGTATCCTAAGCCTTATCCAGCATAGGCCGATTGTATGGTGGTCTATTTTACTATCTACTTTAGTTTCTAGATTTTATATATCTTTTAGTGTCCCTTGGCTTTCTGAGGTTATTTCTTCCATATCCTTATCATACTCCAGCATTCCTTAGCATCCATACTCTTTTGTTATTTACGGATTAGGATTAGATTTTTTTCCAATCTCCTTCTTCAACAAACCTATTTCAAAATTTTCAATTAGTTGATCAAATCATATTTCTCTATCTTTATTTAGAATCTAGATCTATTTTACTATTTAGAGTTTCAAATTCTCCTTTAGCAAACTTGGTAAACTTTTATCTATCCAGAGTATTTTACTAGTGTATCCAACCATTTATCTTGACATTATTTTCAATTGACTTTCTTGGGACCAATCCCGAACCAAATTCTTCTAGAACCATAAAGCCCCAAGGTTAATTATTACCAAAAGAATTGGTTCAACTTAGCTTGTTCACGAATCTTCCAAGGAAATTATTTTCCAAAAATAATTTTAATATTGATTGATATTTCCTAAGTTATTCTAAGACCAAGAATATTTTCATTTGTTGACTTCCTCCACTCAACCTGAAACCTTACTCTCTCTAAGAACTTCTTGATCAGTTCAAGGCCTAGAAAGCTTTTAAACTCAATGCTTGAGTATCATGAAGCACGAACGGTCAGAGAATTGATTCCATCATAATATTGAATTTTCTTTAGTCATTGAAAAACTTTTTGAATTGTTGAATTATCCCTTTGAAATTCCCATGGAAAAAGTTAAAAAAATATTCAGTGACCTAATATGGCTTCACACATATATGTCGTAACCATCTATTTGAATTATAGAAACTGCGAGTATACTTCAGCCAGCTGTGCACTGGCGGGGCATAGACTCTAAGTTGAAGTGATTAAAGTGTTGATAGGTTTTTGGATATTATTGAGACTACGTCCTAAATGCATCAAATTTGTCTCCTTTGTTGTTCAGCCAAAAATGGATAAAAGTTGATAGACCACTCGGTAACCTATCATTATTCAAGTTATGGAGCCAAAATTTACTGCAGTCAGGTGCACTCTGGCGAGGCATGAATTAGAAGCAAAATGACTTCGGATATGTATGGTTCCGGGTACTTTTGAAACTATATCCCTGTTATAAATACAACATGTTTGGTCTCTTATCACCATTGATAACTTTACAAGAATTGTCTTGATTCGTTTAAATTTTGGATTATTTGGAATCTTAGCGACTAGTTAAATTTTCAGAAATCATTTCTATAGGATTCATATGGAAATTCCACTTTATTTTCTAGGACTGTTTTCTAACATTTTAGTACCATCAAATTATTCTGACTTTTGCCGATTAGAGGATTTGCATTTCTACCGGTTGTCTCTATTTTCATAAATCTCTTATCACAAGCTTGAAGGAATAGATTTCCTATGAAATTCTACTTGATCTTCCTAGAACGGACCATATCGATCTCTATTAGCTCAATCTCTTTCCTGGTTCAACTTTAGTGCGTTGCTATATTTTGTTACATATTTTGGAAGCTATAGATAGCTGTCGATAGCTTTATATATTAAATAGTTAATATACATCTTATGGATGAATATATGTATATAGTGTAAGCTGTATGCGGGAGAAACATAGGTTGTTACCTATCTAATTTTAAGGGCACCTTTGGGATCAATATTAGTTAGCTAAAGGGTAGAAAGGTAGAAGAATAACTTAGGTAAGCTAGTCATGAGAGAGTGGTACATTTTAACTTCTGGCTTATTGGGTTAGAACCGTTAGTAGTTCTCACTAGCGCTTAAAACTCATTCAAACAAATGAAGATATTTGACAAATTTGAATTTTATAATTAAAGAAGGGTATGGAAGATAGAGAAAGACGTAGGTAGAGTTAGCGAGGAAAGTCTAAGATTTGGTAAGATTCTTCCATGGAGGAAGTAAATTTGGATAATATATAAACATGAGAATATGAGTATCAAGTTAAGGAATACTTGACGGAAATTAACTTTTATGATTAGATGACTACTGTACCCAGAAGGGACGAATATAACCATGGAAAGAAATATCACAAGAAATGGAATGATAGGTTCTAGAGAAGGAATAAGCAGTGAGAAATTGAGATAAGACCATTGGCATATAACTTTGGAAAGGAGCGATTGAATTTGCAATTTCTACCAAACATTGGAGGCTCATATTGGTTATAGGAAGAACAATTAGGATTCTGTGGTATTTTGCTAATGCGTTTGGATGAGAACGGTTGATAGATGCATAGTTAAAGATTAAAATTGATTAATGATTGTAATTCTGTCAATTGATTTCAAGAATTGAAAATTATTTATTTTAAGTCATGGATCAACTTAAAAGAATTTTCTAAAGATTTACTATGGCAAGGGAAGATTGTAATTTGATGTAGTCAGTTTTAGAAGACTGGCTGACAATTGGAAGTTGATGTCTGTAAAATGCTTTGATCGAGAGGCATACTTGAAATTGAAAAAGATTTGGCATACAAGTTACATACAACGACGGAAGAAAATTTAATTTAGGTGATTTATGATTCCAAATAGAGTAGTTCTAATACCATGGTGGCTGCCATAGTTTTGTGTAGATACTTAGAGTACAACAAGTTTAGCAAGTTAGAAATTGGATTTTTCATGGGGTATTAATAAGATTGTTATTTTTTTGTAAGTTATTTCTCCGCATATCCTATCTTTGATCCTTGAAATAGTAATACGATATTTTTCTATCCCTTTGATTATCACTCAGTCCTCAATGGAACTACCTTATCCGATTACATTCTAATCATAGATATATTATTCTAATCATCCTCGCTATCCTCCCATCATACAACTTGTTGAGTTCTCCTTAGTCATAAGCCCTTATATTCCATTCCAATTTGATCTGGAATATTTAGTCCCTCATCTCAAAAGATTTTATTACTTTTGCCTTCTCAATAAACTGTAGACGTTCGTTTCTTTCTTGCCTTGTTTGTTTCACGAGACATCATTTTCTACTATTTTTGATTATAACTGTACCTAGATTTTTCTCGTGCCTAAAATAATTTTGATCTCAACAACATTTCAACCCTAACTCAGATCATATCTAGATAATTCTGATCATGCCGATATTTTATCATTGTACCTAGTATTTATGCCTAGAATCCGGTCGAGCCTGATGATTTAAAATCCTATTTTTGATCAACATTAAGTGATTTTGATTGTACCCCGGCCCTTATCTTTGAAATTTCGAGGACAAAATTTTCTAAGGAGGGAAGGTTGTAAAATCCGAATTTTTCTAGAATTATTAATTGTTGGATTTTATTTGTCTGTAGCGTAATTTTAGTTTAGTGATTGTTATTATTATTATTATTATTATTATTATTATTATTATTATTATTATTATGTTAGTCGGTTCAGGAAAACATTATTTTTAAAAAATTAATTATTGAATTTTGTTTTTGGCCCAGTCCCGATCCCGTGTCCGGGGTCCGACCCCGAACTCGAACCCGACTTCTGTTTCCTGAACCTAATTTCATTTCCAGTCCCGAATCTGTCCTTAAAATCTTTTAAATTTTGGCTTTAGATATATATGTAAACCTATTCTTATTTTTGGATTAAGAAGAAATAAAAAATAAAAACTAATTCTAAACCCCACGACCTGGCCTGGTCTCCCCACGACCAGGCCACACCCCTATTTTTCTCCTCTAATCACTCCTCTCCCTCCATTTATTTTCCTTCTCCCTTTTAACCAAACTCACCACCACCACTTCCTATTCCCTCAGAACTCTCTCTCAAACCCTTTCCTCCTCTCCAGAGCTCCCGAACTCCTCCAACCGTGCCCTAGCCCTGGCCAACTCCGGCCGACCCCGAGCTTCCGACGCCAGCCGCCCGCGCGCCACCTTCCAGCCGCGCCCCCTATCGAGCCTACCGGCGGCCAGATACGGCCGCGCCTAGCAGCCCTAGGCCACCCCTCGGCAGCCCCGTGCCCTCGCCTCCCTCCCCCGCACGCACTCCGCGACTGCTGGCGCCGACTCCGTTCCGCGGTCGACCGACCCCTCCGACTCCGTCAGCCGCTCACCGCCGTGCCGGCGACCCTCGCTAGCGTCTCCGCAGGCGCCCGAGCCTCGTCGTGCCCTAGCCGCCCTGTCTCGTCAAACGCCCCGTTCAGCCGGTCGTCCAGCCAACGCCCAGCCCTCTCCCGTCCGGCCAGACCCCGCCGGCCTCCGCCGCCTCTGTTCCGAAGCCGTGCACTGCCGCATCTTCCCTGGCAACCCCATGCGCACTGTTCCGCGTGGCCCCGTGCCGTTTCGGCCAGATCCGCCTCCGACGAACCCCCCTGCGTGCTGTCCCGCCGACCAGCCTTCCCCGCGTGAACCCGAGCCCTGTCGGCTCCGCCCAGCACTGCCCCGATCCGCAGTGCTTTTCGAGCCGTTTTCCCCGCTGTCCACAGAATTCATTTTTTCTTCTAATATTTTCATCTGAGAGCTCTAGCCGAGCAATTGAGGTATAAACTTCGTGTCCCCGTGTCCCTCCCATAGATAGTCTGTGATGATGCGGTCCCGAACCCTTTTCGGGATTCGGTATTTTTGATATTTAGTTGCTTTTGGATGATACGTAGAGTATCGGTTACGTCACGGCGTATTTTCTATTTTGGTTATATTGTGCTGTGGTTATTTTGGATTGGATATTCATTTTGGGCTGGTAATTAGTGATCCCTGGTTTGGGATATTTATTTGTGTTGCGGATTGGCATCCTCCCAGGATTGGGTTGTCCCAGTTACAGAGGAGGTGCTGCCAAAATTTTTGGAAAGGTTTTCAAAATAAAAGTATTTAATTAAATTTAGTAAATTGGTAAATAAAATTCTATTTTCAAATCTGGTCTTTGCAAACGATTTATAAAATTGGTTTTGTCGGCTTTAAATGCAGATTTGTGAGTTTTCGTATCTCCGTTAGGCGACGACCATATCGGTCGAATGAGCCTCGGCGAAACGCAAACGCTACAGGATTTCCTGTACGTTGAGGCGTAAGCCAACAACATGATATTGCACGACCAAGTCTGAGACTCTTTAATTTTAATTTAATTATAATTTACTTTAGAACTGGTACTGCTTTTAGTATTTGTGGTGCAGGGCCTCGGCCTACTATTTGGACCATTTGCGGCACTAAGAGCTCGCCTTAGGACTAATTTATGTAAATAATTTGTAAGGGCATAAACCAGTTTTTCCTTTATTTTTCTGTGACCATGTATTGCGTAGCGTAGTTTTATTATTTTTTTGGAATTTTGTTTTCGTCGTTAAACGCGTAGGATATAAAATGGATATATATATTTATATAAAGAAAAATTAATAAGTTTTCTCATAATAAATAATCTAGTAATTCAGCAATTCACATGTTTTCTCATTTAAAAGAAAAAGCCTAGTTTTATATATATAATTTTTTTTTAAAATACAAAGTTTTGCCAAATTAACCTATAATTGTTATTTTACCCAATTAATCAGTAACCGACTTATTTAATTAAAATAATAACGAACGTAGATTGCGACGTTAGACAATTCCGGTAGATTAACTAAATAACTTAAAACCTGACTAGGATCTACTTCTAGAGATTGTAACTAGCACACCTAAAATGGTTTCATTATGGCTCTAAGTCGAGGTTCTCAACTGTAGGATCTCGGAGACGAACTTGACTTCCTCCTCGGTACTGACATTCTCGATCCAGTCAATTAACAGAGGCAAGTTACGGTTATATTTTCTTGTATTTTATTTAGTAATTGTCAAGTTGCATGTTAAACCACATTGCTACACGGAACCCTCTCCTAGGGTTCAAATATTAATTGATATTGATTGTGGCGAATTGGGGGAATAGTGTAACGTTTATGACCAATACCCCCCATATTGCATGATTGTGTGCGCTTACCCCTCTTACACACGGGGATACGCCGTATCACGTCGCTAGGATGCTATTGTACAACCCAAGCCGGTCATAGACGATTACACATTCAAATCACATTGTTTTTAATTGTTAAATTGTTGGAAAATATTGTTTCAACTGTTTAGCCTGCACTTTTCCATTATTACTTGAAATATGAGATACATATTCGTACTTGCTCCCTCCTGACTGGAGACAACATTTTTAGGTGACATTGAGGATGCTGAGCTATTGTACAATAGCTACTATGACCCGGTTTTGTATCCCGTGGTGTTGCCAGAGTCCCCCTTGGAGGACGCAGGACCTGAGGCCGACGAGCCGACCGCTTAGCTAGTCGTTTCCAGTTTTCCTAGTTTTATTATTTTGGAGTCTGTTAATTTTGAATTCCGTTTTTATTTCAGTTCTTCTATTTCCAGTTGTACTTTTCAGTTGTTGAATAAAAAGTTTTAAAATTTTTATATTCGAGTTGTGACAAATATATAGATGTTATTGTGAATACCTGCATATAGAACAGCTTACTGCCGCCGTCTCACAACGGTGCAGGCTGGGCATGATCCGTTCGACCCAATAATTTGGGATCGGGTCGTGACATGTCCACAGAAAATCTAAGAGAACCCGTGCTTTGCTATTAGGATTTTACCATCCAAGACAGAAGGAAGAAGAAGATCTAATCGAGGAGTCGTCGACTTCGATTAGGGAGATTGCTACGGGTTGGTGAGTGATCTCAATTGTAATTTTTCTGTTTTTTTAGAGTAGTGAGGGGGTTGAACCTATTACGGCAACGGGTTCAACATTAGTTTTGTCAATCTTGTAATTTTCTTCAGAGTTATAAAGGTTAAATTTGTCCAGGTGACATAGTCACCGCCATATGCTTATCTCTGTATTTGATGTCCGTTAGACGAATGTTGGTTTGATCATGTAGGTTGGCAAAACGCTTCCGTGCGCCCAATGGTATCTTTCTTTTGCAGTCATGTGGTACTCTTTTACTACATAGGCAGGTACATGACAGGTACAAGACCAATGGCCTTTTCTGCCATAATAATAGCACATGTCGGGAATATCAAAACTAGAAGCATAATCATTATTCTCTTTCTCTTGAAGAAAACCAATCATGTATTTATTAATTTACTATCTAAGTATACAAGTTTAGACTTACATCTTCAATATAAGTTACTTACTTCTTCTTTCTTTTCGTAAGAGAGCTCTTTCTCCCTCGTGTAAAATATTCTACACTCTTATATTTCCTAGAGCAAATCGTGCTGATTAAATTTTTGCAAAATAAATAGATGGAAACACATAAAATGAAATTTTTGTTTCTTCATTTACTTATCTCAATCAACTTGAGAAGTGCCCCTTATATAAGCTTGCAATGGAGGCTAATATCATAATGTTATGAGGAGAAATACCAAATGGTATAGATTATGTATAAGTAAAGACATAGGTTATTGAAACCAAATAAAGGTGGAAATTTCATATTTACAACACGTGTTTGTGTATTTTTTTTTTTGCATAAAAACGTAAACTCTGAATATAAAATATGTAGCTTTTGACTAGAAAGATGAAGCTTCTTTCTTCCACCAGAATGTGAGTAAAAAACAAGTGCATGGCTAATTTAGAATAAATAAATGACCACATATGCATGTTGTCTTCAATTGTTGACCAAGTAATGCACATTTGTTTCTTCTTAATGTATGCAAATGATGTGGTTCCACGTTCACATACAATGACAGTAACCTTCATTTGAATTTGTCTGGCATAATTATATTATTAGTGACATTGGAGAACCAATATTCCACTAGCCACCTTGACTAATCACTGCGATAAGATTCCAATGATTTTATTTTGATTAGAAATCAAACTTTTATTAAATCAACTGTACTATTACTTCTCATGTTGATTACTAATATAATTAGTGAAAGATACCTTAGTGTAACTCATAAAAATACCTTAGCTTAGTTCACTAAATTAAAAGATTAGGGTATCTCCTTGTGATAAGGGAGGGAGGTAGACCTATGAAGTTCAGTGGAGGGATTAAGATATGAGATCCAACCTGATCCTGATGACAAGCAAAACCTTCTCAAAAGCCTTTTTTTCTAGTAAGTTAGGATTAATTGTATTAACTATTCCTATCTTTTACACTTATTACAGGGACTATCCTTGCTTTGAAACTATTACACGGACACCCCCTATAGTTTCTATTTTCTATAAAAACTAATAACACTCGCCATCCCTATGGTTAATAAATTTTACAAAGAAGAGAGGTGGCCAATGTAATTATTTTTGGAATAAGAATAGTCCCTGTAATACTCATAAAACATAGAAAAGATCAGTGTAATTAACCCAGTAAGTTAAGTTATCCATGGAAGTTCCAAGACAAAGTAGCAAAATACTATCCAGCACTGGTCAAAAGAAAAAGTCACCATGAATAGATATATCAACTAGGTCTAAATAACATGCACTTGAGCTTCTCTTCTACATTACAAATACAACCCACTCCATGTGCACATAAAAAAAATAGATTATGGTGGCCACAGCAGCTACCAGAACCGACCTCCCTGAACTCTGGTAAGTTTATGACTTCAACTTTGTTGGGTTTAGGACTTGTACTAGAAACTAAATTATTTCGTTATTCGGGTTAAGTTTAATTTAAATATATCTTGATCCAAATTAATCCATGGATATTAGATTTATTTAAATTCACTACCAAAATACAGTGAATTGGCGATGGACGTTTAGCGACGGATTTCAACCGTCGCTAATAGCGACGGACGTCCGACTACATTTCGACGGTTTTTCGTCGAATGGCAGGCAATAAATTTTTTTAATTTTAATGGCAACAATCGGTCGCCAATCCGTCGCTATATCGTCGGCGATATAACGACGGAAACAGTAGCCGTCGCTAAGCTGTCAAAAGTTGGCAAAAAAATGGTAAAAAAATTGCGCGAAAATTCACGACCATGTAGCAACGGATATTCCGTCGGCAAGCTAAATGAAATTAACGACGGTCGGGCGATGGATTTTATCCATCGCTAAGTTCCCAACCCTAGCTTAAATTGAACCGATGGGAGGAATTTTTCATTCCCCCCAAAAATTACTCTCACCTCTCTCTCTCTCTTGCGCGCGCGGGACATACTCTCTCTCAGGTACACCCCTCTCTCTCTCTCTCTCTCTTGGTGGTCGGGGGCGGCGAGAAGGCCGCGGTGGTGGGGGGCGGTCGGCGGTGGTGGGGGGGTCGCGGGGTAGGGCAGCGTCGGGCCGACGGTGGGGGGGTGGCGGTCGGTGGGGTTCGACGGTGGTGGGGTTCGACGGTGGTGGGGGTGGGGGTCGCGCAGGGGGGTAGGGTAACGGAGGTGGGCTGGGGGTGGTGCAGGTGGGGTTCGGCAGTGGTGGGGGTGGCGGTCGGTAGGGTTCGGCATTGGTGGGGTTCGGCAGTGGTGGGGGTGGCGGTCGCGGGGGGGGGGGGGGTAGGGGAACGGATGTGGGCCGAGGGTGGTGCGGGTGGGGTCGGCGGTGGTGCGGGTGGGGGTCGCGGGGAGGTAGGGCAGCGTAGGGGGCCATACTGGAAAGATACAACCCTATATACAAAATTTAGGATTTTGTTATCCAAAAATCCATATCCAGTGATGATACAACCCTATATACAAAATAATACAAGATTAATCAAGCCCAAACCTTACATTATCATCTATTTAATCACTTTCCATGTATTATCTGTGACATCATATTTTTCAGAATTGTTGGCCATACTGGAAAGATACTTTCAATATTTCGAGTTGGTCTGCCATAATAGATTGGAAGTGGAGCTTTGTGATAAATGAAACAACATTGAATTTGAAATGCTATTAAATTCACTTAGCTCGCCTCATTATATTTTGAAGGTGCATTTCTATTATGGTTAGTATATATCCAGCTTTATCTAATTATCTATTATGGCTAGGTTAGACAAATATTCCTAGAAAGGAGTGTACCCGTGTCCAAATTTTTGACTGACATATTTGACACGTATTCGACATGATTTGCAGTATTCTGTCTAGAATTGTATCTTAATCCATCATTACTATGTATTATAATCTAGCAAGACAAATAATCCTAGAGAGGTTTTACCACGGGTTGGCCTATTTATATGAGATGGTGTCAAATGTTGAGCTTTTATTCAGGATTTGGTGGTGTGCCCATCATTACTATGTGTTGTTATCTAGTAAGACATACTCCTACAAATGTTTTACCATAGGTTGGACTATTTTTACCAGACGGTGTCAAGTATTAAGCCTTTATTTAGGATTTGGTATCTGAATAAACGTATTGATATCTTTTATCCTATGTACATAGATGTTTTTCCTATGTTTGAAGATTCATTGATTTCTTCTTGGAGAAAAGTGTAATTGTGAGTGTACCTTACACTCTAAAATTCTTACATGTCTATTGAATTGCAGTCTGGCTCTTTTGATTTGGTTGGCACAATTATTTATGAGATACAACATCCACCTCCTCGACCGTATGTACTTAGTATCAACCATATGTACTTAGTATCTGCGATGCAATTTGGAAGTAGGTTTGTACGTGATAGGTACAAATTTCGTGTTTATGGTCTAGATTAAGATTCTTCTTGTGTTTCCGAATCTGAACTGTTTCTAAATTAAGTGTATTTTTATGGATAATTCAATACTCGAGACTGTGCAAAATTAAATCGTCAACCTATACGTGCTCATTGATATTTAATGGTCTTACCAGATGGCATCAAGACCCGAGGATCTCGTTGAGAGAGGCACAGATGGCTACTGAGGAGGTAGTGGTACCTTTTGCTGCTGAGGAGATAGTGGTACCTCCTGCTGCTGAGGAGGTCAAGGAAGAATTTCTTTCTATTATTAAGGAGGAAGTGATTCCTAAAGCCGAGATAGCTGTGAATGAGGAGGTGGCACCAGAAGGCAGTTGCACCGGGAGTTCCAGTCATCCATCTCCTCTGGATATTGATCTTGCTGGCGTATATCCTACTTATGCATGCTGGCTGAGGGAGTTCTATCTGCCCCAGCATAGACGACAGTAGATATATATGATAGATTTTTGACTGGATTTTTTTTCCAGTAGACTTATTTCTGACAATCGACTTGTATGGTATTACAACTCTTGATGTTTCTTATTTTCTAGACATGTTTTTTCTAGACTTCGATATTTTTAGATACTATTATCTAGACTTGGTATATATATATTATGATATGATATGATTTTTATATTGGTGTGTGTTGTATGTTGGTTTGTGTGATGTATTTGTGATGGATATTTATTTTTTGGTGTGTGATTTATATTGGTTTGTGTGATATGTGATGTGTAATGTGGGATGCATATTGTGATGTTCCGATGTTTCGGATGTTGTGTGAATAGAGAATGCTCTGTTTTATGGAATTTTTTCAAAAATTTTCCAATTAGCGATTGACTAGCGACTAAAAAGCAACTACCAAGCGACAGTATTTGTCGCTAACTGGAGAATTTCTAGGAATTTCCAGTTAGCGACGGACGGCAACAACCAAGCGACGGATAATCCGTCGATTAGGTTCTGGAAATATGAAAGATTTTCAGAGCCTAAGCGACGGATAAGTCGTCGCCAATCCGTCGCTGATTTGCGACTACGTACGACAGATTGGCGACGGATTTTGCGTATCAGAAACCTCTGATACGCGTTTACCGACAATGTGCCGACGGATTAGCGACGGATTGTCCTATTGGTAAAAGCAGTATCACTAACTTCCTGGTACTTGGCTTGACGAAAAACCGTCGGAAGGTCGTCGCTAGTTGTACGAATCATGCTGACGACAATCCGTCGCTATGTCGTCGCCTAGCGACAACCTAGCGACGGATGAAATTAGCGACGCGTTTGCCGACGGATGTTTTTGATCAAAATCCGTCGGAGAACCGTCGCTAAAGGAACATTACCGACGGATTGGCAACGGTTGCGGCCGTCGCTATAGATTTGGTAGTGATTTATCCTGATAATAATTAACTAAGGGATTTTTTTTTTTCCATAATCAATATACTAGTAACTTTAACTTTAAAGTGTGAATGTTGTTTATTTTTTATAACTATATAGTGAATTTTAAAGTGATGTTGTTTGTTTTTCATCACTTTAAAGTGCATTGTAATGGATGAATTGACTATTTTGTCCTGAAATACTATGACATTATTTTAAACATACATTTACTAGTACAAATGAAAAAAAATAAGTCACGCTTATATTTTATCAACATAACATGAAACTTTTCATCCTCAAGTTCTTCTTCAAATAACAATAAATCAAAAATTGTAAATAATTTAGAAACTAGTGTTTTTTGTGCCACCAAAATTATTTTATTGTTCATTTTTAAACCGAATGTCCATTTTATGCACCGAAAATTTTTGATAATATGAAAATTTTGGAACCAATTATATTTTTTGTTCCTAAAAATAAGAAAACAGAAAGAAGACAAGGACTATGATTGTTGGACAATTTTTAAAAATTAAATTTGTTGAAGATTACAAATCATTTTGCACTTACAGATAACTGGTAATTATAAGCTCAATTTTAGGTATATTTACCACTTATAAAGGACAATCACTATCCTTGACGATCTTTGAAATAAAAAATAAAGCACCTTAAGCTTGTGTCCCCTCACTCGTTAATTGAGCACTTTAAAGTGCTCAGAACTGTATAATGTAAAAAATAATACCATCTAAATATAGTTAGATTCGATCTAAATTTTATTCGGATTAAGATTTAATAATGCTTATACGTACAGGCTTACACATATATAAAGAGCGTACAAAGAGTTAGGGGATGTAGAGATACATAAAAAATGAGAAAGTTATAAACTTCCAAGGTAAGGTCGATAAAAGTTTACAGCTTTTTCATGTAACTCTATTTTTTCAGTTTTCTTCGTAGAGGTACAGACATTTGTCGAGCTACAATATATTGTTATGTCTATGATTTGTCTTTCTTGTTGTTTGATTTCTTCTTTAAAGTGCTACAGTTGCTTTGAGATAATTTCTCTAACACGCACAGAAAAAGTATAATCAGAATTAACTTAACTCATAAGATAGACTTGTCTCCATAAGGTGCTTCTTAAAGTTACAGGACTGTAGCTTCGCACCTAATGCAGAATATCTCCATAAGAGACCGATTGAGTACGAAACCTACAGTTGGAGGAACTATTCTAATTGACTTTATAGGTTCGTCTAGCCTCCGACCCAAGGTGGAGCCCAAGACGCGTGGTTGGCAGTAGTGATGTGGTTTACATAGGGTTTAATTCTATGTTTGAATTGAACGAAATCACAATATGTTGGATATCCAAATTGCTCGGGATCACTTAACTGTTATCTTCTACTTCGCATTTTATAAATCAAGAATAAAATTATGCAAATAATATCTGACTGTGACCGAGACTTGAGCTTCGTTCAATGTTCTTAAGACAATATTGTTGGAGTGGGTGGGGTTCCCAACCTGTGTGGAGAAGACCCCGGAGTGCGACGAGCGCTATTCGTGTGTCGAAGAAGCTCGGGAAGTAGGCGACGCGGAGTTGCTACTGTTGCTGCTGCTCCTAAGGGAGATTCTGGACTGGGTTTGCCGAGTTCGGCCCGAACTCGGTCCCAGGCCGAGTTCTGGCCGAACTCGGTCTGGCCGTTCCAGAATTTGGCGAGAAGGTGCTGTTTGCTCGACACAAAGTTCTGGCCGAACTCTGTGTCGTCGGGGGCTGAAGCGAATTTTTGGTGACTTTTCACCACTGGATCTAATCCAACGGTCCAGGTTGGTTGCGGGACTGGGGAGTTAAGTTGAGTTTTCTCAACCCTAATTCATAACGCAACATTATCGCAAGTAACACACAAGAGAGAGAGAAGGAGGCAAGAGTGCCATTACAACTTCGGAAGAGAAGACGGAGGATTGAAGGTCGTTTTCGAAGGAGATCGTGTTTCGGGTAATCTCTACTCGTCGTTCTCGCTCTTCGTAGCCTTGTAATCATTGTTCTTACTTCTGAGTGTTGTGGTGATCCGATTTGGATCGGGAGGAGTTTGTAGAGGGTGTAATTCTTCTATTCCATTAGTGGAGGCTTCTCAGGGTTGACTCCGATCGTCCCGTGGTTTTTCCCGCAAGGGTTTTCCACGTCAAAAATTCTCTGTGTCTGCGTGGATTGTTTGTGTGGTTGTTTTTGGGTTCGTGCATTTGTATTGCTCGGTCCTCTCGCAGGTACTCTCCAGTTTGGGGAAAGATTTCCGCGCTTCTTTCCTAACAGAGTGGTATCAGAGCCAGGTTCTGGAATTCAGAAGGAGTGTCAGTAGTTGACAGAGAAACCAGAGAGGAGAGATGGACGCGAAGCCGGTGCGCATGGTGAATCTGAACGGCACAAACTATCATTATTGGCGGAGCAAGATGAAGGATTTGCTATTTGTCAAGAAGCTGCATCTACCCGTGTTTGCATCCGAGAGGCCCAGTGATAAATCCGAGGAGGACTGGACATTCGAGCATATACAGGTGTGGTACATACGGCAGTTCGTTGACGAGAACGTGTACAACCACGTTGCCAATATTGAGCACGCGAAGACGTTGTGGGATAAGCTGGAATCCTTGTATGCGAAGAAGACCGGGGTAAACAAGTTATTCCTGATCCGAACGATGATGGGTCTGCGGTACAAGGATGGGACGTCTATTTTGGATCACTTGATTGATTTCCAGGGCGTGGTTGACCAGCTATCTTCTATGGGAGTCAAGTTCGACGACGAAGTTCAGGGACTGTGGCTGCTGTATACTTTGCCAGACTCGTGGGATACCGTACGAGTATCTATGATCGCTTCTGCTCCAGAAGGCATGGTCAGTCTGGAGTTTGCCAAGAGCGGGGTGTTGAATGAAGAGATGCGGAGACGTTCTCAGGGTACTTCATCCACATCCCACCACTCAGAGGCATTGGTTTCAGAGAGCCGCAGAAGGGGAAAAAGCAGGGGTCCAGGTGGTGGCAGAGACAAGAGCAGGGGGAAGTCCAAGGGTCGTTACGAGGACTCAGAGTTGTTACCATTGCGGTAAGAAGGGCCATATCAAGCGGAATTGTTTCGCTTGGAAGGGAGAGAAGAAGGGCGACAAGGGGAAGCAAGAAGAGAACACTACAGCGGCGGCCTCGGTGCATGGAGGCGATGTGATCGTCGTAGGTGATGAGGTCCTTACTAACCTCGCCTGCGACAATAATTCTTGGCTGGTGGACTCAGGGGCTTCAGCACATGTATCTCACAACAGGGCACTGTTTGCCACTTACACGACAGGCGACTGTGGCGTGTTGAAGATGGGCAACGGAGATGTGTCGAAAGCGGTTGCCGTTGGAGATGCATTTGAGAATGAAGACAGGTGCGGTTCTTGTTCTCAAGGATGTTCGTCATGTCCCTGATATCCGTTTCAACCTGGTGTCGGTTGGAAGGTTGGATGACGAGGGATTCTTCAGTCTCTTCGGGAAGAGTCAGTGGAAGCTTTCAGGGTTCGATGGTGATTGCCAGAGAAAGAAAGAAGTCCGGTCTTTACTATATGGAGGGGAGCGCAGAGGGGGCACAGGAGGTGAACGCAGTCAGTGATGCGTCTACCGAGTTGTGGCACAGGCGGCTCGGCCATATCAGCGAGAAGGGGATTAGCTACTTGGTGAACAGAAAGTGATTTCGGGGCTCAAGTCTACAAAGTTGGAGAAGTGCAAGCACTGTTTAGCTGGAAAGCAAAATAGGGTGTCTTTTCAAATTCACCCAAGTTCGAGGAAGCCGGCGTTGCTCGAGTTGATTCACTCGGATGTCTGCGGTCCTATGAAGGTAAAATCTCTTGGTGGTGCTTCTTACTTTGTAACTTTTATTGATGACTGTTCCAGGAAGGTTTGGGTCTATGCCTTAAAGACCAAAGATCAGGTGCTGCCTACTTTCAAGGAGTTTCAGACCTCTGTTGAAAGGGAGACGGGCAAGAAGTTGTTGTATGTTCGGTCCGACAATGGCGACGAATACATCGGTCCCTTTGATGCGTATTGCAGAGAGCAAGGGATACGACACCAGAAGACTCCGCCAAAGATACCTCAGCTCAATGGTGTAGCGGAGCGCATGAACAGGACACTGATGGAGAGGGTGCGGTGTTTGTTGTCAGAAGCAAACATGTCGGGTAGTTACTGGGGTGAGGCTCTTCTCACAGCTGCTTATGTTATTAATTTGTCTCCTAGTGCTCCTTTCCAGGGTGATGTGCCTGACAAAGTATGGTACGGCAAAGAGCCGTCATACAATCACCTGCGGGCGTTTGGTTGTAAAGCCTTCGTGCATGTACCAAAGGATGAGAGGACCAAACTTGAGCCGAAGATGAGACGATGCATCTTTGTCGGCTACGGTCGGGATGAGTTTGGCTATAGACTCTACGACCCAGTAGAAGGAAAGCTCTACAGAAGCAGGGATGTGGTGTTCGTCGAGGATCAGACCATGACCAACATTCAGGATTCCGAGACGCCTTCTGAGGCTGAGGAATTGCCTGAGTTAGAGTCATTTCGCTTCGAGCAGTTTTCAGAGGACATCGCAGAGGATCCAGTTATGGGGGAGCCGGTACATGGAGTTGCTCCCAACCTTGATCATCAGCCTGCTGATGGTGGTTAGGGTGTCCCTCAGGAGGATGAGCATGCCGGAGAGGTAGTTCCTGAAGGAGAGGTGGCTGTCGGTATACAGCCAGCACCAGTGGTTCCTTTGAGGAGGAGTGACAGAGATCGTCGACCATCTACGAGATACTCACCGGATGAGTATGTGCTATTGACTGACGGGGGAGAGCCCAAAGTTTTGCAGAGGCTATGGAAGACGAACACAGGCAGGAGTGGATGAAGGCTATGCAGGAGGAGATAAGTTCCTTGCACACCAATTCTACTTATGATCTGGTACGGTTGCCAAAGGGCAAGAAGACTTTGAAGAATCGATGGGTGTTCAGAGTGAAGCAGACGGATGATGCTACTCGCCCTCGATACCAAGCGAGGCTGGTAGTCAAAGGCTACGGTCAGCGAAAAGGCGTGGATTATGATAAGATCTTTTTGCATGTCATCAAGCATTCGTCTATTCGGGTGGTGCTAGCATTAGCTGCCAGTCTCGACTTGGAGGTCGAGCAGATGGACGTGAAGACGACATTCCTCTACGGTGATCTTGAGGAGGAGTTATACATGGAGCAGCCAGAGGGATTCTGTGAGAAGGGCAAGTCACATTTGGTCTGCCGGTTGAGGAAGAGCTTGTATAGTCTGAAGCAGGCTCCGAGGTAGTGGTACAGGAAGTTCGAGTCATTTATGGGGGAGCATGGTTATGCACGGACGACGTCGGACCATTGTACATTTGTGAAGTATTTTGCCGATGATGATTTCATCATTTTGTTGCTCTATGTTGATGATATGCTATTAGTGGGTCGGAATGCCACTAGGATAGCGGAGCTGAAGCGTCAACTGGGTGCGGCCTTCTCTTTGAAGGATTTGGGCGCAGCGAAGACTATTTTTGGGATGGAGATCAGCCGAAAGAGAGTCCAAGCTGCTACACTTGTCCCAAACGAAGTACATTCACCGGGTACTTCAGCGTTTCGGGATGGACGGGTCGAAGAAAGTGAGTTCCCCCCTCGTGGCTCACTTTAAGCTCACTGAGGAACAGTGTCCATCTACCGAGGACGAAAAGGAAGATATGGAGCGGGTTCCATATGCCTCAGCTGTGGAAAGCCTTATGTATGCTATGGTGTGTACGAGGCCAGATATTGCTCATACAGTTGGTACGGTTAGCAGGTATCTTTCAAATCCTGGAAGGGTACATTAGAGTGCGGTCAAGTGGATTCTACGATATCTTCAGGGCACTGCTGGTTAAAGACTTCCCTTTGGTGGTGACGAGCCGAAGCTGGTTGGGTATACCGACGCTGATATGGCTGGAGATGTAGATACGAGGCGATCAACTTCGGGCTACGTGATAATGTTTGCGGGAGGAGCAGTATCGTGGCAGTCGCGGTTGCAGAAGTATGTTGCCTTGTCGACGACAGAGGCAGAGTATATTGCGGCGACGGAGGCTTGCAAGGAGCTGTTATGGATGAAGAAGCTGTTACAGGAAATGGGACTGAAACAAGAGCAGTATATTTTGCTTTGCGACAGTCAGAGTGCTATCCACCTTGTGAAGAATCAGACGTTTCATAGCCGGTCCAAACACATCAAGACTCGGTATCACTGGATACGGGATGTGGTTGAGAAGAAGGACGCGGAGCTTGAGAAGGTTCATACAGATGACAATGGAGCTGATATGTTCACGAAGATTCTACCAAGGGGGAAGTTTGAGTACTGCAGGCAGGTCGTCGGGATGACGACATCCTCCCTATAGTTGTGAAGGAGGAGATTTGTTGGAGTGGGTGGGGTTCCCAACCTATGTGGAGAAGACCCCGGAGTGCGACGAGCGCCATTCGTGTGTCGAAGAAGCTCGGGAAGTAGGCGACGCGGAGTTGCTACTGCTGCCGCTGCTCCTAAGGGAGATTCTGGACTGGGTCTGCCGAGTTCGGCCCGAACTCGATCCCAGGCCGAGTTCTGGCCGAACTCGGTCTGGCCGTTCCAGAATTTGGCGAGAAGGTGCTGTTTGCTCGACACAGAGTTCTGGCCGAACTCTGTGTCGTCGGGGGCTGAAGCAGATTTTTGGTGACTTTTTACCACTGGATCTAATCTAACGGTCCAGGTTGGTTGCGGGATTGGGGAGTTAAGTTGAGTTTTCTCAACCCTAATTCATAACGCAACATTATCGCAAGTAACATATAAGAAGAGAGAGGAAGGAGGCAAGAGTGTCATTACAACTTCGGAAGAGAAGACGGAGGATTGAAGGTCGTTTTTGAAGGAGATCGTGTTTCGGGTAATCTCTACTCGCGCTCTTCGTAGCCTTGTAATCATTATTCTTACTTCTGAGTGTTGTGGGGATCCGATTTGGATCAGGAGGAGTTTGTAAAGGGTGTAATTCTTCTATTCTATTAGTGGAGGCTTCTCAGAGTTGGACTCCGATCGTCCCGTGGTTTTTTTCCCGCAAGGGTTTTCCACGTCAAAAATTCTCTGTGTCTGCGTGGATTATTTTGTGTGGTTGTTTTTGGGTTCGTGCGTTTGTATTTCTCGGTCCTCTCGCAGGTACTCTCCGATTTGGGAAAAGGTTTCAGCGCTTCTTTCCCAACAAATATTCGTCCGGCACTGCTGCTAACGGTGTAACGCCAAGTTTGTCTCTCATGATATAACGAAACTCCTCCACTGGCAGCAATAGCTCACACTGTAGGAAATAGACGAAGCCGTAATGAAGGTAGACTGTCTCTCTTGCATTGGAATTTTTGAATGAGCGAATGAATTTTGAATTGAATAAATCAAACACTCATAGAACTATGCTTTTATAAATGACGAAGAGACACAAATGTGAGTAGACACAATGTTTGGAAGGGACACACATTTTCTAATAGATACAACAATTGCAAATTGGACACACGTATTGGGACTTTAATTAAAATATTTTTTAATTAATTTTCCAAGTCAACTTTTCGTTCACTTTTTCAACAAACCCAACATGAATGAATATTTGACTATGCACAATACAAACAAAATGTAGACACAATTCAGACATAATCAGACATAGAGAGAGAGAGAAAAAGATAATTTGAATAGGTATTGCATCAAGATAGGTAGCTTTTGGCCTTGAACCTTCTATTGTGAATATTTATCGAGTTTACTAGCTATCCAGTGAACATGATGTCTTGAACTGTTCAGCTATTACTGTAAACTTGAGTCAATATATATCACACAATCCCTTTCCGACCAAGATTGCTTCTATTGATTTGTTCATTTTGTCCACGAATATTTGCCTGGTTTCATAAGTGTTCTTAGATAATTCAGCCTTATAATTCTCATAGAAGCGTCCCCACTTCGACACTCACATAGGTGACTTCCTAATAAGTGTATCCTGCTATACTTCACTTGAATTTCAAGTCATATAAATTATTAAATGCAATGCTTACCCTAGTTTTTCTTTGTAGGCGACACTGTTATTTGTCATCTTAGAGAATGGGAAGAGTAATTAAATACTCGTTAGTGTCATTTAAATTTTTATATAATTAGGTTGTCCCTTTGAACCTAGATCTTGGAATCTCCAGTCAACTCAGTTGGGGTTTCCTTTATGAAATTTCTTTTATCATGGACTTCAAGCCCATTTTCTTTGATAACTTATATATTAACTCTCTTGTCAAACCTTTAGTTAGTGGATCCGCATGTTCTTCTTTCATTTTACATAATCAATTATGCTTATAACATTAGAAAGAAGTTGCCTAACGATATTGTGACGTCTCCGGATGTCTCTTGATTTACCGTTATAAATACGACAATGTGTCCAACCGATAGCAGATTGACTATCACAATGCATATAAATTGCTAGCACAGGTTTTGACCGTATTAAAATATCCTCCAAGAAGTTTCGAAGCCACTATACTTCTTCACTTGCTTTATCCAGAGCTATGAATTCAAATTTCATAGTTGAACTGGCAATACACGTTTGTTTTGAGGACTTCCACGATATTGTTGTGCCTCCAAGTGTAAAGACATATCCACTTGGGGATTTTGAGTCATTAGTATAAATATCCAATTTTCATTACCGTATCCATCGATTACAGCTCGATATTTAGTATAATGCAATCCATAGTATTTTGTATATTTAGATATCTTAGTACTATAATAATATCCTTCCAGTGATTTTCTCCTGGATTACTCGTATATCTTCTTAGTTTGTTAACTGATTGAGTTATGTCTGGTCGCGTATAATTGGTGACATACATTAGCTAGGCTTCCAATTATACTATAAAATTCCACTTGTGAGATACTTTCTCCGGTATTCTTTATTAAATGAAGATTTAAATCTACTGAAAATTTTGCAATTATCATTTTGAATATATTTTTCTAGAATCTTCTCAATATAATGGATTGAAATAATATCAGCCCATATAGAGTTTTGGAAATCTTAATTCCTATATAACATATGTAACTCTCAGATCTTTCATGTCAAAGCTTTTGACTATGTAAATCCTTAAAATTTTACTAGATTTATTATTTTTATTTATTTATTCGATTATAGTATTCATACAAATTCTTAGCGTAGAAAAAAGAAGGATACATATGTCTCTCTCTTCCTCAAAAAAAATCTAAACATTTTCTAAAAAAAACAAATATAACAAATAATGTATCTTCCAAAACAAATCTATTTAAATATAAATTAATATTTACATCTAAATCTTTCTGTTAAAAACAAATCTAATGTATAATCTATCTTTCAAATCAAATCTAAAAAATAATCTATCATTAAAGCCATCTTTAAAAAACAAATCTATATTTAAAATTATAAATTTTAATGTTAAAATTAATGTTAATATTAATTATAATGTTATTGTTAATGTTAATATTAATGTTAATATTAATATTAATATTAATATTAATATTAATATTAATGTTTATTTTAATATTAATATTAATATTAATGTATGTTAATGTTAATATTAATTTTAATTTTAATCTTAAGTTTAATGTTAATTTTAATATTAATTTTTACTTTTTATTTTTTATTTTTTAATATTAATGTTAAAACTAAAATCATAATTAACATAAATTAACATTCAAATTAACAATAAAAATTAAAATTAACAATAAAATTAACATTAAAAAATTAATATTAACATGAAAATTAAAACTAATATTTTAAAATATATTTGTTTTGAATCATAGATTGTTTTTTCAGACAAATCTTTTTTTTTTAAAAGAATAATAAATTTATCTATCTCTGTTTAAAAAAGATCATCTCTATTTTAAAAATTAAACTGATGGATATAATTTGTTTATTTAAGATAAAGATAGATTTGTTTTAAAAAAAATAAGAAGATTCAAAATTTCTAAAGAATAAAATTTGGAAGAAAACGTACATCTTTAGTGATTCCGTAACTTTGTCCCATAAGTTAATCCCGTACAGGAAGCTTGGTGTATATATATATATATATATATATATATATATATATATATATATATATATATATATAAATATATATAGGTCCGGCGCTCGTAGCGCGAGTGGCACGAGGGGGGGGCTCTCGTCGGGGAGACCCGGGATCGAGCCCCCCCTCCCGCATCAACCCGGCTGGGTGGCAGTGGCCAGGGGTTGATGGGGATGCAGGGACACCCAAAAAATAAAAATTATATATATATATATATATATATATATATATATATATATATTTTTTTTTTTCTTTATTATTTTTTTTTCCAACGCGTGCGGGCTCAGTATAATCGTGTGTCCCACGCACACGATTCTTGGCCTGTCGTATGGAATGACTTTTAGAGTGCGGACGTTGTCCGTCGGCCTTGTCATCATCGCCGTGCACACGCACCCCACGTACTCCACGCGCTCCAGAGCTCCGCTCAGCAGCACACCGTCTTTCGACGGCAGTTACTCAATACCTCGCTTTGCCCACGACGCCGAAGTGACGCCCTCGACGACCAAGGGTGACCGCCCGTACGACGGCCACTGATTCCTTGTCGCCTGCGACTACCGATTCCGCCCAGCCGCCCGTTCTATGCGCACGACGCGCATATTGGCGACAATCGCCGACGCCCTTACGATCGTGCATGCGATCGTTCATGGCGGACGTCTTCTCGTTGCCCTCAGCAGCGTCGCACGATGGGCCGCGTGGTCGGCATGTCGCTTATACCCGTGGGCGAATGGTGCCGATTCCCCGATCCGTCGCACGACGACCGTGCACTGAGTTTGCTACACGGACGCCTCATTCTGCCCCACGCAGGAGATATATATATATAGATATATATATATATATATATATATATATATATATATATATTGTTTGGAAAAATCATTCTTTTATTGAATACATAGGCGCAAAATGCCGAATCCTATACAAGTAAGCGCGCTAACGCGACAAGAAGACAGAAATCAAAAAGTGCGATAAGCGCACACAAAAATGGGGGAGGGGCGGCCTAAGCTAGGGCCTCCCAGAACGAGTTGGAGACGTGAGAGCAGCGTCTCTTCACTTTGAAGCATTGTCTGATGACCTCTCTATATAGTTGAGGAGGGGGTAGTTGGTGTCCTTCATATCGGAATTTGTTCATGTTCTTCCAAAGAACCCAAATCCCGGCGGCTGCATCAAATTTATGTTCATTGTTTAGTTATGTTCATTGTTTAGTGGTTGTTTCATTGTATCTAAAATGGTGCATCCAATTTATACTAGGGTACAAACCACTGAGATAGTCATTTTTATTGATTATATTTCTTCTACGCATATGGACTTAGAGTTAAGGGACTGACTCTTGTTAGTACATTTTCATAAACCTTGACAAATGGTGGCCACGAGGTATGAATTGTGAGTAGCATATAGAGGGAACTTGCATGTTGGCTGATCACAAGTACGTATGTGTTAGCTATAATTACTAAATAGATACAAACTAGGAGACTTGGCAGTTATTAGAGGTATGGTGTTGTGGATACGACATAGATAGGTGCATAGGATGGGGAAGACAGTTCCTTAATATATGTACCAACTATGCACTTTATTTTTTATACCCGGAAGCTCTGTTAGAGATACGAGCCTAATTACCCCCTTACTGTTCATGTTGGCCTCTGACGTTCGAGGAACGTTTTGCTTTAAGGCCTCGGGTGCCCAGAGAGGAGACTATGCCAATCCCATATAGCCAGAGTATCCATGTGTTGAAGGTTTGTTCTTAACTGCATGTTCACAGTAGAATGGTTAGGTGACCTTTGTTTCATGTCCTGTCACACTCCATTCCAATCATGGCATGGGACAATGTCTCATCATTGTATAGTTTGCCACGTCTTGTCCTTATTTAGTTGTAGGGGTGGTCCACTGCTTCGATGATGGAACACTAGGCCATGTTGTGATCCGAAATATTTTACTTTTACCTATGACTATGCGACATATTTATATGTAGTTTATATGTCATATTTTTCTGAATCTTGTTTCGTTCCTCTGAGCACCTAGTGATCTCTCCAGGTGTAAATGTTCATGACTTTCCCCCCTGGAGCATCAGCAAGATCGTGTTCTATTATCTATATCGAAGAGATCTTGCCCTTGGATTATCCTCTGCTCCTTGTTATGAATTCTTTATTTTGCTGTCTTTTTCTTTCTAGCTTAGCCGCATGGTATTGGATTTGTCTCCATCCAGGAACTTGTATATTAACATTTTTATATTTGGTTTAATAATGTATTTATTCCTTTATTTTATATGGATAAGATTTAGTGTCCATTACTATATATATACTGTATTTATAGCTTACGTATATTTATTATATGGCTGGCATATACGTTACCTAGTCTTACGTATTTTGGGACTGGAGCGTTATAGATTAAGATCTTCTTTGTGTCTTGAATCATGTTATTGTTACTACATATTATGTCACGATCTGCTCCCACTTTTAGGATATGAGTACGTGGCCAAATCCAGCGGTACTATGTTGTCTAGACCTTAACAGAAATCTCCTAATAAATATTTAATCACAAAAATTATTGTTTATGTTCATTTTCAACAACTATAATATTTACAAAATCTAATAATAAATCAAAATAACATTCGAAAATAAACTCCCTAAATATTTAAATTCACTAATCTATCTAGAATCTAAGACCAGCCTCCAAAATATCTCTATCTCCTCCAAAAGGGTCCTTGGTGCAAAATAGCAAGTCTCCTAAAATTATAAACATATTCAGTCAGGATTTGAGCAAGTACAAGTATAAGCCAACATAATACAAATACAATATAAAGCATTAAAATACTACACATGTGAACCAATGATCAACAAAAGCATGTACAATATGAGCAAAAAATCATATGATAAGATAAAATAATAACAACAAGTAACAAGTATGAATTGACCGAGGAAAGTCTAGAATATACAATAAGTGTGCATGTGTAATTGGAAGCCAGCTTTGGACATGTGGATCAGGCTTAATTAAGTAAAAACGATATAAAAGGACTCGCCCCCGTAAATGGGAGAAATGCCAACGATAAGGCTGATATCCACACATCTACTAACTTTACTTCCCGCACACCCCAATCTTACTATCGATAACACTATCACGATAATAAAACGCAATCATGACAACAGTACAATAAAAACACGTAAACAAGAATATGAATAGATCACGCCACTCTCATGTGTGTGTAAACAATCAAGGCATGAAAGGTAGCATGCACAGATGAATTACGAACATTATAAAGTAATTGCACATGAAAGAATTAAACAAGTACTTGCATCAGTGTGCTGGAGTCAATGTGTGATGCGAACGTATCGACATAAAATAGGTACGGATGTTATACTTCCCAAGATGACCCCAAATGATAAAATAGATAGTTCCATTAAGTCCACAATAGTCTAATTGGTCTGGGTCGATATAAAGGAGTCTGGATTCGAAAAATAAAAAATATTTGATTAGTCACGGTCAAGAACAATCCAATCTAAGAGAGAAATTTGTTTTACGATGTAACACCCAGTTTTCTGAAATTGGGGTATTTTTGAAAATTTATTATTTTTATTATTTATTAATGGTGTTTTAGGCATGATATGATTTTTGGTGATTTCTAGTGTAATTAAAACTATTTCTAAGTCATAACTTATGACTTTGTGACTTACTAGCAAAACCTTAGTGTAAACCCTAGTTTTCCTTAACCTAGAAGTTGCTATGACCATGTGAGCCTAGCCATAGGCTTAGAACATCAAATTAGTGATTTTTGCCAAAAGGGTATTTTGGTAATTTACTAGATTTTATTTGAGATTATGTGTTTTTAATATTATTTAATTATTGTTAAGTACCATGATTAGTCCCTAACCTATCTTACCCTAATCTAGAGATTAGTTACTAACCTAGAATGCTAAGGGGATAGATATTACTTTTAGTCAATGGGTGGAAATATCTTAGATTACTTTATTAGGTGTTTTCCATAAAATCCTCAAAATATCTCAACCTTGGCACCAAAGTCTTGCCTTAACCATCAAGGAAAGGGCAAGGACACCCCCCATGCCATGGCTGGCCAAGGACACCCCCCTAGCCCTACACCATTCTATATAATCCCATTGCATCATTCATGATCATTTTACATGAATTTTAATCCTAGAAAATTCCTTTTTCTTCAAACAACCGCAACTTGGCCATTTTTGATCTAAATTCACTCTAGTCTTTTGCATTGGGACCCTACAACATCAAGGGTGCTAAGGGAGGCTAGCAATCCAGAATTTTGAAGCTTTGGGCATCACCAAGTGGAAGGAAGCACACCCCCTCTTTATTAATTTTTCCTTGGAATTGCACAAATAGGTAAATGCCCTCAAACCTAGTTAATATTCTGTTTTTTCTTCATAAATGCATGCATATATGTCTACCCTAACTGTGGGTCAAGTTTGATGAAATTTAGAGTTGGTTTGGTGTCCGTATCGGACACGTATCCTAGGCTATAAGGCCTTGTTTGGTGAAATGCCTCAAAGAAATGGTTTTTGTGTTTTTGTAAAACAAATTACATTTTTGTGTAGCCCTAGACTTGTAGGTTACAACTACACTTGACTGAGCACGTTTTTGTGCTGTGTTCGTGTCCAAAATGGACACGAACTCACTGTACGAGCACGCGCGCGCATGCCCTGCTACCACACCCTTCGTGCTCACTGCACAGAGCACTAGGACACGTGATATTTGACTTGGACACGGGGGAAATGTCTGCGAGAATGCCTCCAGAGTTTCGTGTCGCGTCATGTCGTATCGAGTGAGAAATCTCACTAGTACTGGACACGCACTGACTGTGCACACGCGCGCGGGGGGCCAACTTCGCGCGTGTCGTGTCGTGCGGACACGACACTTGGGCACCTCGTGGTGACACGAGCGTGTAGCCCATCATATGGCGTACACGAGGACACGAGCACGAGATGTGTCGTGTCCTGTGTCACGAGCACGAGGCGCTCGACCGCGTGCACGACGCTGTGTACGCGTGTGTGTGTATCTGTGTTACCCGATTTGGGTTCTGCGAGTGTGGACACTTCAAATCGTGTCGTGGTGTCGTGTCAGGCCCCCTAGACACTAGAGGACACTTGGGGCATCACTTACCAACCCTTGGGTTCGAGTCTTAGCTCGGTTAGGTGTGTGTTTATGGGTTTACCCTGTTATCGAGTACACAGTCCACATTTTCCAGAAATTGAGATAATTCCCAGTTTTCAAATTCAAATTTCAAAACCTATTTTGTTATGATTTATACATGTATATGTGTATTTTAGTGTATGTATACGTAGTATATATGTATGTGTGTGTAGGTGAGATTTTAGGGTGTATACATGTATATACATGTGTATATACATGTATGTGTATATGTAGGTATGTGAGTGCATTTCTGTGTGGTGTGGGGACTGTTTTCAGTTTCCAGAAATCTAGAACCCCCCTTCCCTTGCTGTGTTCAGTCTCTCTCTCTCTCTCTCTTTCACTCTATCTCACTTCCCTCTCTATATATATGAATCATATATATATATATATTTGTATATATATATATATAAATATATATATATATATATATATATATATATATATATATATATATATATATATTTTTTATATATATATATATATATATATATATATATATATATATATATATGCATATATTGATATATATATTGTATTAGATTATACTTAGTGTCATTATATATATATATATATGTGAGTGTGATTGTATTATATATAGGGTATACATATATTGATATATATGGGTAGTAGATAGAATTATGTATATATATATATATATATATATATATATATATATATATATATATATATATATATATATATATATGTATGACTTACTAAGTATAGGTTTATATGAAAACCTATGACAAGTAGCCTATGGCCTAAGTGACTAGCCTGTGGCATTAGGGGCTAACCCCAATTAACCTAATGACTTAAACACTAACTAGTTGAACCTTGTTGACTAAGGGTTGACCAAAGTCAACCTTAGGTCAAATTTGACCTAGTTAACCTAGAATTGACTAGGATTGACCTAAAATGACTAGTTTAACTAGTTTGACTAAAACCCTAACTAGTTTGACTATGGTTGACCTAACTTTGACTAGTTTGACTTTAGAGTTGACCAGAGTTGACCAAGAGTTGACTTTTGACCAGATTGACCTAGAATCATGTAGTATGCATAGTGAACTTCATTTTTACTGTTTAGAATACATTGTGACTTGTGTTGCTCTGATCAGGAGCCAGACACCTCTCCTCAGACAGCATATTCTCTACAGACATTTATACAGCAGGCGAGTATATTCTCTGACCGTTTCATACTTGTTCAGGCTTTACTTTCTCACTCTAGATTAGTTTACTTGATGCTATCACGTTGGTAACACGAATTGGTACTATATGGATCTTTACATGAGATGTTATCCCCCTCGAGAGCATCGGGTACTTCATGTTACGTGTGTTTCACTTTCATCATGTACTCCTATGCTTCTATCATGCATGTGCACTCTTGTGATCATGTACTCTCATGTTCACTGAGCCCTCATGTATAACTTCACGTATACTCATTTATGAGCCTCATGTGAAGTAATCATGTATAATAACGTAACTTGTCTAGATCCTTGTGTATTGATTGGGGAAACGGGGGAGTAGAAGTAGATATGTGAATAATTCCAAGGTAGTGTAATCATGTACAAACTTTGTAGTATAATCATGTATAAATTCTAGCCATTCACATGCCTATCTTGTACTCTACATCACTAGTCACTTACAGTTCTCTATATACAGTAGATATTTCCTTACAGCTATCTCTTTTACAGCGTATATTCCTTTCAGTATTTCCTGTATTTTACTCTATTACCTGTATAGTATTTCCTAACCTGATATGAACTATGTAAGATGTATTGTGCTCATTCCTGTCCTGACTGGACCTGTTGAAAATATTACAGAGGATGAGGATGAGGCATGGGTGACTACATATTATGGAGCAGGATTAGATGACACTTGTGTTGAGGACCCTCAGCAGGATCCACCTGCAGCTGAGGATGTTGCTCCAGTAGTCTAGACCAGTTTAGTCTAGACAGTCTTTTCTACTTGTATTTTGTCTCACGTTCTGAGTTGTATTTTGAGATGTGGAGATGTATAGACTTATCGTATTATGAGTTGGCATTCTGGATGTTATGTATCCTAGACACTTAGACTTATTTCATCTGTGCCACTGTTCTCTTGAGTTACTATCTATCTGTCTTTCATTCTTCTACCTTAGATGTGATTGAGACTGTATATTATAATGTCACCTCCATTCGGAGAGTATAAACTGTACATGTACCTTTATATTGTTAGATGATTGACCTAGGACAGCATTCTACCGCCGACACTGCGGCGTAGGCTGGACGTACCCACGTCTCGTGCTCTTACTCTAGGGTGCGGGTCGTGACACATTTTTAGTGGTGGCCCATGCAGGTCGTGTTTATGTGGTGGTATTCGAACTGGAGTATCGCCACAGCCTGCAGTAGGAAATAGGATGTAGTTTTGAGGTACTCAATCACATTAGGAAAAACTCTTATCTAAATCTCTGCTATCTATATTCCTGCTGATATTATTTTCTTTTGAAATAAACTGTCCTCTTTGACTATATCTTTTCTTCTCCGTATTGATTTTTCTGTTGATCTGTCTTCAGGATGGTGGAGACACGATCGCAGCATCTCGGTCCAGGTGACACCACTGAGAGGTCTGCCACCTCTCGTCCAGCTCACCAGGACCCGGGGACCATAGCTCCCCTTACTCCAGCTCATGTGGGAGCTTCTGCCACATTTGGGGGTGCACCTCTACGTATTCGGGGGACCATCCCAGCTACCCGAGAAATGCCTCCCCCGCAGTTTCGTCAGCCACAGTTTCAGCAGCACCAGCCGCAGTTCCAGCCGTCGATGCCATCTGGATTAGTGGATGCTGCACAGATGTTTTCATACTTCCAGCATTTCCTAAAGAAGCAGCAGGCCCAGCAGCAGCGTCAGACAGCAGAGTTTACCAGGGGCATAGATGAGGCCCATCAGCTGGCTAGAGCGACGGTAGAGAGGTTGGCTGTCCAGCCACAGGGAGGATTGGGACAGCCGCGACAGCAGATTTCTGGGCATTCAGGACTTCAAGAAGATGAACCCCAGGGACTTCTTAGGGACAGAGGGGATTCTTTATGCTGATGACTGGATTGAGCACATTGAGGAGATCTTCTGACTGACGGAGATACCAGCCGGACTCCAGATAGAGGCAGCAGCCAGCCAGATACAGGATCTTGCCCGTACCTGGTATCAGAGGGACCCGAGAGTAGGCACTCCAGGGCAGACATGGAGAGCTTTCAAGGAGCTTTTCAAGGGGAAGTTTTTCCCGGATCAGGCAGTCGGTGCTTTGGAGACCCAGTTCGAGAACCTGGTTCAGGGGATCCAGACTGTAGAGGAGTACTCCGGTGAGTTTTGCCATTTGAGCAGATTTGTAGAGGGCCTTAGCGAGACAGCGAAGGCGAGGAGGTTCAGGAAGGGTTTGGTCAAGGAGGTCAAGTCCTTGACCAAGAGTGACAGGAATGCCACTTTTGAGGATATCCTAGCAGGAGCGATGGCGGCTGAGGATGATCTTGAGCTGAAGCTCAAGAGGGGTCGCGACACCCAGGGAGCTGGCAGCAGTGGAGGACAGGCCAAGAGGCCTCATTTTCAGCACCAGCAGCAGAGGCCATTCCAGCAGCAGAGGTCGTTCCAGCAGGTGCAGCAGCCGAGGCACCAGCAGCAGGCACCCAGGCAGCAGGTCGTCAGTTGCACTTTCTACAAGAAGCAGGGTCATGGATGGAATGACTATAGAAAGAGGCTTGGTAGGTGTCTATTATGTGGTTCTAGAGACCACCAGCTGAGGGAGTGTCCCATGTCTTCGGGACGACCAGTTCAGGAAGGCGGAGCCGAGGCTCCGGCAGGGCAGCAGAAGGGACCTTTGCTGACTCAGCAGCAGAGGTTCATCCAGCATCAGGCCAGGGGTGGTCAGCAGGGGCGATCCTACGCCATGGCAGCAGAGGATGCCGAGGTTACTAGAGAGCTGATAGCAGGTTCTATTCTTCTTGACTCTATTCCAGCTTATGCATTGTTCGATTCTGGGGCTTCCCATAGCTTTGTATCAGTATCTTTTACGATTAGACATCATGTTATATCTGAATCGTTGCCTAGGACTTGCAAGATCACAACCGGGGGTGGCATTATCCTCGTTTGTGATATTTGCAAGGGACGGAGAGTAGTTTTGGGAGGCCGAGAGTTGGATGTGTGTTTGCTCGTAATGCCACTACCGAACTACGATATTGTACTCGGTATGGATTGGTTGAGCATGCACCATGCCAGCATAGATTTCTGCGGGGGTAGAGTTCTGTTCAGAGTGCCAGGAGAGCCAGAGTTTGTATATTCCCGACGGCAGGCAGAGCAGACTAGCGGAATTTTCTGTGGAGCTTCAGTCGAGGAGCAGCCAGCTCCACATCCATTGATAGCTGAGTTCATGGACGTATTTTCAGAGGAGTTTCCTGGGCTTCCACCAGACAGAGACATTGAGTTCTCGATAGACTTGGTTCCAGGTGCGGAACCGATTTCTCAGTACGTCTATCGAGTGAACAACAGCGAGCTGGTGGAATTGAAAAAGCAGGTGGATGAGTTGCAGGACAAGGGCTTCATCCGCTCTAGTTCTTCACCTTGGGGTGCACCGGTATCTTTGTACCAAAGAAGGATGGGTCGGTACGGATGTGTATCGACTACAGGGCACTCAACTGTCTGACGATCAAGAACAGATATCTACTGCTGCGGATCGACGATCTCTTCGATCAGTTGAGCGGAGCTTGGGTATTCTTGAAGATTGATCTGAGGTCAGGCTACCATCAGGTAAAGGTGAAGAGGGAGGATATCCCGAAGACGGCGTTCAGGACGCGGTACAGCCAGTTCGAGTTTATGATGATGCCGTTTGGGTTGACTAATGCTCCGGCGGTGTTCATGAACTTGATGAACAAGGTGTTCCACCAGTACTTAGATAAGTTCGTGGGGGTGTTCATCGACGACATCCTGGTGTACTCGAAGACAGAGGAGGAGCATGAGGAGCACTTGAGAGTGGTCCTGGAGACTCTCAGGCAGGAGCAGCTTTACGGCAAGCTATCAAAGTGCGAGTTCTTCCTGGACAGAGTTGACTTCCTGGGTTATGTGGTGACTGGAGATGGGATCTCAGTCGACCCAAGGAAGATATCAGCAGTTGAGGCTTGGGCAGCACCGACGTCAGTGGCAGAGATCAGGAGCTTTCTAGGATTGGCAGGCTACTACAGGAGGTTCGTCCAGGATTTCTCCCGGGTTGTAGAGCCGTTGTCTAGGCTGACCCGGAAGGACGCAGAGTTTTTCTGGTCAGAGGAGTGTCAGGCCGCTTTCGATGAGTTGAAGAAGCGGTTGACGATAGCCCCGATTCTGACATTGCCATCAGGATCAGGCGGGTTCACTATCTACAGTGACGCCTCGGGGAAGGGTTTGGATTGTGTCTTGCAGCAGCATTGGAAGGTGATTGCCTATGCTTCCAGGTAGTTACGTCCCCATAAGAAGAACTACCCTACCCATGATTTGGAGTTGGCGGCAGTTATCTTTGCTCTGAAGCTGTGGAAACACTATTTGTATGGAGAGCACGTGGAGATATTTACAGACCACAAGAGCTTGAAATACGTGTTTACGCAGAAGAAGCTGAACATGAGGCAGCGTAGATGGCTGGAGCTGATGAAGGACTTTGATATTCTGCTGCAGTATCACCCAGGGAAGGCCAACGTAGTTGCCGATACATTGAGCAGATATCCGTCAGCTATGTGTTTGACGATGGATCGTCACTTGTTAGCGGACTTGGAGAGCCTTGGGATCGAAGTGATTGTGCCGGGAGTGCAGATGCAGATGTGGGGCCTCCAGATTCAGTCGAACTTGATTGATTGGATCAAGTCGGCTCAGTTCGATGACGTTTCTCTACGATACATCAGGGAGCAGGTCAGACTGGAATTTGCGGACGATGAGTTCACTCTGGCAGGAGATGGCGTATTGAGGCACGGTTCCAGACTGTGTGTGCCCAGCGGAGACTTTCGGGAGTAGGTTATATAGGAGGCCCACCGTTCTCAGTACTCGATACATCCGGGAGCCAATAAGATGTATAGGGATCTGAGAGAGCATGCATGGTGGAGTGGGATAAAGCGTGAGGTAGCATACTTCGTAGCCAGGTGTTTGATCTGCCAGCAAGTCAATGCAAAGAGGCAGAGGCCAGGAGGACTGTTGCAGCCATTGCCCATTCCGGAGTGGAAGTGGGAGCACATCACGATGGACTTTATTTCGGGATTGCCGCGTACTCCAGGAGAGAAGGATGCGATTTGGGTCATCGTCGACAGGTTGACCAAATCGGCCCACTTCTTGCCATTCAAAGTGGGTTTGTCTACCGAGAAGCTATCAGAGATGTATATGAGGCAGATAGTCAGACTTCATAGAGCTCCAGTGAGCATTGTATCGGACCGGGACAGTCGTTTCACTTCGCATTTCTGGAGGAGCTTGCATATTAGCTTGGGCACTCAGCTCAAGTTTAGTACTGCATACCACCCTCAGACAGACGGACAGTCAGAGCGGACCATTCAGACACTGGAGGATATGTTACGAACTTGTGTCCTGGACTTTGGAGGATCTTGGGAGAGTCACCTGCACTTCGTAGAGTTTGCATACAACAACAGCTTTCAGGCCAGCATTGAGATGTCCCCTTTCGAGGCACTGTACGGTCGTAGATGTCGTACACCCTTGTCTTGGGATGATGTTGGGGAGAGAGTTTTATTGGGGCCTGAGATGGTTGTAGATGCAGCAGAAAAGGTGAAGCTCATCAGAGATCGGCTTCGCGTGGCGTAGGACAGACATCGGCATTGGACCGACAGCCACCGCAGACCTTTGGAGTTTGAGGTACAGTTTAGAGATAGGATTAGAATTAGGTTGTCTTGTTTATGTTTTGTTAATCATGTTTGATTATCATAATTAAATTGAGACCTTGTTTGTGATTAGGTCGAAGACCAGGTATTCTTGAGGATATCTCCGATACGTGGCACGATACGTTTTGGTGGAGGTGGGAAGCTTAGCCCGCGTTTCATCGACCCTTTCATTATCAGCGGGAGAGTCGGTGACGTGTCTTACAGGCTAGACTTACCACTAGCATTGGTAGGAGTCCACAACGTATTTCACGTATCGCAGTTGAGACGGTACGTGCAGATCCTAGCCATGTACTTGATCATTCCGAGATCGAGGTGGGTCCTACTCTTCGTTATCCAGAGCAGCCTGTTGAGATTCTGGATCGACGGGAGAAGGCATTGAGAAACCAGACGATACCATTGGTTCGTATTGCATGGAGGCATCATTCTCCAGGAGATTCCATCTGGGTGTGGGAGGATGAGATGCGCGAGCGATACCCTTATCTATTTGTACCTTGAGGTATGATTTTCTATCCTTTTCATCAGTTTCAGTTTTGTCTTTAAATTTCGAGGACAAAATTATTTTAAGGAGGGTAGACTTGTAACACCCAGTGTTCTGAAATTGGGGTATTTTTGAAAATTTATTATTTTTATTATTTATTAACGGTGTTTTAGGCATGATATGATTTTTGGTGATTTCTAGTGTAATTAAAACTATTTCTAAGTCATGACTTATGACTTTGTGACTTACTAGCAAAACCTTAGTGTAAACCCTATTTTCCTTAACCTAGAAGTTACCATGACCATGTGAGCCTAGCCGTAGGCTTAGAACATCAAATTAGTGATTTTTGCCAAAAGGGTATTTTGGTAATTTACTAGATTTTATTTGAGATTATGTGTTTTTAATATTATTTAATTATTGTTAAGTACCATGATTAGTCCCTAACCTATCTTACCCTAATCTAGAGATTAGTTACTAACCTAGAATGCTAAGGGGATAGATATTACTTTTAGTCAATGGGTGAAAATATCTTAGATTACTTTATTAGGTATTTTCCATGAAATCCTCAAAATATCTCAACCTTGGCACCAAAGTCTTGCCTTAACCATGAAGGAAAGGGGAAGGACACCCCCCCATGCCATGGCCGGCCAAGGACACCCCCCTAGCCCTACACCATTCTATATAATCCTATTGCATCATTCATGATCATTTTACATGAATTTTAATCCTAGAAAATCCCTTTTTCTTCAAACACCCACAACTTGGCCATTTTTGATCTAAATTCACTCTAGTTTTTTGCATTGGGACCCTACAACATCAA
>JANAVB010011000.1:7868833-8018833 GCA_029216955.1 Iris pallida | reverse complement strand
ATGATGCTGATATTGGTGACGCTTCGTCTTCTGAAAATGCTGTCAACTATTCAGACTTCGGGAGGCGTGCTGCCAACTCTGTCAGTTCGGCATTTAATGTTTTCGACATTTGATGGACAGCTGAGTGGACGCGTCGGTTGGCGTTCTACTAGGCATATGGGGACGCATGGGGGTGCATGCTTGTGAAGCGCTTGGTGCTGAAGGGCGCGTCTGTGTGATGCGATTGATGTTGAAGGGTGCGTCTGTGTGATGCGCGGTCTGGCCGACGCATCCGCTTCGTGACACGTCTTTAATGGTCCGTCTTTTGAGTTCTTAGAGTCATTAATGACTCTCTGACTTAGCTGAATTTGAAGGGAAGAATTCATCATCATGAATACAAGTTTATTGCACTAAATTCGGGAAGGTTGCCACTTGGCGCATGGGTTTGATTTGCCCTGGCCTATGAATAGCAACAGTTTGAGAGAGTTTTGTTGTCTCTCCCTTGACTTCTTGACGAAGATGGATTCGACTGATCCTCCTCCTTGGCAAGATGTTGTACTCTGGATGATGGTTCTCCTTGTTCGAATAAGCTTTGACGGTTTAACTCCTTCAGAAGATAAGAGCCCCAGGCTGATAGATGTTCCTGTGCGTTGACGAGGAAGTGATTCACTCTGACGGGGCGGAGTGATGCGCTGGAAGACAGGTACAGCAGGTTGCAACTGTTGGAACACAGACTGCCTTGGTGGTGGAGCCACTGTCTTGTGGTAGCAGCAGTTGATGGCGACCGTAGCACAAGTGTACCCTGTGAGGGGCGTATTATGCTTGTTGGTCGGCTCTCCTGATCGGCGTTTGTGAATGATCATATTATGCAAATCGTTAGAGGAGAGTGCCACCTTCAGACCCCCATCAGGCGCATAGCAAGCCCAAATGCCAGGGTGGTCAAGTGAGAGTGCCACCTTTACACCCCCATCAGGCGCATGGCAAGGCCAAGCGCCGGGGTGGTCAAGTGAATGTTGTGCCCCCTGATCTTCCGATCAGTAGTGGGGAACAACATTTAAAGTGACTTGAACGGACCTCAGACGCACAACCAGAGGAGGCGCGGGATTTCAAGACCACTGGGTTTGCCTTGCTCGACTTGGTTATGAACGCAATAGATGCGCCCAAGTGAGATAAGGACTTTGAAGGTCGGCTCGTTTCTGGCGCAGAAGCACCTGAGTCGACCTTATACAACTTACCATCAGCAGCGCGCATGATTGTGAGCGCATGCTTCTGGTTTACTGCTGACATAGCACGTTTGAGGCGCATGGCCCGTTCCGCCTTGGACTTCTTCGTACCAGCCCATGGGGCGCATAGTACTCAGAGTCTAAATTATCCTCGCCATAACAGCGAGTGAAGAACTTGCAGCCAACCCAGAAGAAGAGAAGAACAACTGCAACTTTTTGTGGCTTGAACGGGCTCCCTGGATAACGGGCTCCCTTTTCTTTATTTATTTTTTTGGTGCCCTCTTCAAAGGAGGCAAGAGGGCTCTATATATAGAGTGGAAGGAGAGCTCTCTTCTTCTCCTTTTCGATGTGGGATTAAAAGCAAGATCCCTCATTTTTCATGCTTCTACAAGACCCCCTTCAAAGTTTTTAAAACTTTTGGACAAGTTTTGAAATACTTTGAACAAGAAGCATGAATGGTAGAGCTGTTTAGGTGTGACAATCCTATCAGAGGTAGTATGGACGTGATAGGTTTGGGTACTTCCACTGGGGAATTTATGTGGACTTATCATCCATGGCGCACCTTGGTTTTAGGTACAGATAATAAATTGAGAGAGAGAGAGAGAGAGAGAGAACCAACATATTTACTCAGAGGTAATATGGACGTGGTAAATATGGGATTGATGGTAGAGCTTTCCTACTCAGAGGTGATATGAACGTGGTAGGAATGACTCTGGAGGGAGATACGCGAAACTACTCAGACGTAATATGGACATGGAAGTTCCGCTGGGGATGTTTAGGGATTGTAGTCTCTTTTTTGTGTATTTACAACTCTTGCTGGGGATAGTGTAATCCTTTACTCTCCTTTTCTAGAAATAAAAAAGAACACCATTTTCTGTGATGTGTTCATTTTTTGTTTGTCATGAACTTTGATGATTTGTGTGGACCTATTATCTTTTGCGTACCTTGGTTTTAGGTACAGATAATAAGTTTGAGAGAACCCTCATATTTGCTCAGAGGTGATGTGGACGTGGCAAATATGGGGTTCAAATGATAGAATCTTCCTACTCAGAGGTGTTATGGACGTGGTAGGAATGACTCTGGGGGATACGCGGAACTACTCATAGGTAATATGGACATGGAAGTTCTACGATCAATGTACGACAACGCGGGGATTGTCTGTACGGGATGTTTACTCAGAGGTAATGTGGACATGGTAAATATGAAGGATAGCGTAGTCTTACGGGGTGTAAGATTCTGCCTTGTAGGGCGTAGGAGAACAACTCAGAGGTGATGTGGACGTGGTTGTTCTTCTACTGGAGGATGCCACGGAACAGCTGGTTTCCAGAAGCATATGATTTTGTGGAGTGGAAGTACATGTCTGAAAAGATGTCAAGAGTAGTACTTCTTTAGGAACTTGTCGTTGATGGGCATCATGAACAAGTCCCCATTGGGTTTGGCGAGGCGGTAAGCACCGTTTGAGTATACCGTCTCTATGATAAAAGGTCCTTCCCACTTGGGCTCAAACTTTCCTGGTGTCTTGTGAGTCAACACCATCGGCCTCCTGACTGCCAGAACCAGGTCGCCAACTTGCAAAGTCCTCTGCTTGACCTTCTTGTTGAAAGCCTGTGATATACGGGCTTGGTAGAGTTCGATGCGCTGTTGAGCTAGGAGACGCTTTTCGTCAAGTGCCTCTAGTTCCCGCAGACGACGACGTTGATTGTCTTCTTCTGTAAGTTGGTTTGTGATTGCTACGCGGAGTGAGGGTATCTGGATCTCAAGAGGCAGTACCGCTTCGCTCCCGTAGACCAAGAAGAATGGTGTGTTGCCTGTCCGGGTCCGTACCGTTGTGCGGTAGGCCCAAAGGCATTCGCCGAGCTTTTTGTCCTAATCACATTTGTTAGATGACACGACCTTTTTGAGTAGCCTGACGATAGTCTTGTTAAACGCCTCTGCTAATTCGTTTGCTGCCGGATTGTAGGCGGTTGATGCCACGTTTTGAATGCGATTCTTGTCACAGAATCGGCTAAAAACATGGCTGATGAACTGAGGACCATTATCGTGGATGATCCTTTGGGGTACCCCAAAACGGTAGATGACGTGGTGCTTGATGAAGCTAATCACCCTGGAGCTTTTCACTTCTGCCAGTGGAAATGCTTCTGCCTATTTGGAGAAGTAGTCGGTGATTGCTAGAATGAAGTGGTGTCCTCTCGATGAAGGAGGGGTGATCGGTCCCACAATGTCCATGCCCCAAGCTTCGAAGGGCCAGGAGACGACTGTAGGATGTAGTAGTTCTGATGGTGTATGGATGAAGTCTACGTGAAGCTGGCACGCATGGCACTTCTTAGCATATTCGACAGCGTCAGCGGCCATGGTTGGCCAGTAGTAGCCCATGCGTCGCATTCGGTCCTGCAAATTAGGACCAGGTTGATGGGCCCCGCAGGTTCCATCATGAGCTTCTCGAAGGGCTTCGGCTGCTTCTTCGTTAGACAAACATCAAAGAAGAAGTCCATCGTAGGAGCGTCGGTACAGCATTTTAGTAGCCGTATCGTAGTAGAATCGAAGAGAGCGCATCCTGACTGAGACGACTTCTTTCGGGTCCTCTGGAAGAATTCCGTAGACAGCAAAGTCGATGAACAGGAATCTCCAATCTCGGACGTTAACACCGGCACCCGTTGACATGGCGTGGGCCACTTGTGAGCGCAGGTTGTTTTTAGGGCAGACCAAGTCTTGACCCACTACCGTGACGTAGTGTTGAGTCCCGAGGGGTACCGCCAAGGAGGCTGCGAGGCCAGCCAGAGCATCAGCCTCCAGATTTTGTAGGCGAGGTACGTGTTCGATGAAGAACCCGATGAAGGTTGAAACGATATTCAATGCAACTTTATGGTAAGGGATCAGGTCTTCATGACGAACCTCGTATTGTCCTCTGATCTGGTTTACGACGAGTTTTGAGTCGCCGTAGGCTTCCAGATGATTCACCCCCAGCTGTTGCGCTAGCTGGAGTCCCATAATGAGCGCGTTGTACTCGACAACGTTGTTGGAGCACGGCTTCGAAAGGGAGTAAACACGCTGGATAACCAGCTGATCGGGGGAGACTAGTACCAGCCCCACTCCTGCGACGATTTGGCCTTTGGGGCCTGTTCTTGAAGCGCCATCGAAAAACATCCGCCAGACAGAGCCTTCTTCGGTGACGTTTGATTCTTGGACCTCATCCGGGATGTCTTTATAGAGTCTTGAGGACTCTGGGATAGGGTGTACAGCTAAAAAGTCGGCTAGAGCTTGACCCTTAACAACTTTTTGTGGAACGAACACCATATTGTATGGCGTTAGCAAGATCGCCCATGTGGCTAGCCGAGAGTTCAATGATCCTGGCTTCGTCATGTGGACTCTGAGTAGATTGACTCGGGAAATGACATGAATTGTCTGCCCCGAGACATAATATCGAGTCTTTTGGATGGCAAATACCAAAGCCAAGTACTCTTTCTCAACGGGGTTGTACCGGTGTTCGGCTCCGATCAGAGTTCGACTGAGGTAGTAGATTGCTTGCTCATAGCCTGTATCGCTGTTCTGAGCCAGCAGAGCGCCGAGGGAATGATCCATGGCTCGGACGTAGAGGAGAAATGGTTTGTCGACGACGGGTGCCACCAGGACTGTTGGGCTCGTCAGGTAGGCTTTGATGTCGTCGAAAGCCTTTTAGCATTCCTCTGTCCAGACGTAAGAGACTCCCTTCTTCATGAGCTGGGTGAAGGGTTGACATTTACCGAAAAGGTTTGCTATGAACCTCCGGATGTATGCCAGACGTCCCTGTAGGCCTCGAAGTTCTCGAAGGTTCTTCGGAGGGTCCATATCAAGGATAGCTTTGGTCTTCTCGGGATAGACAGGAATGCCTTTCGCCGTGACGATGAAGCCCAAGAACTTTTCGCTAAAATCCCAAAGAAGGATTTAGCGGGGTTCATCTTGAGTTGATGAGCCCGCATGAGATCGAAGACTGTCTTGAGGTCTTGCAGTTGATCTCCTTTGAGACGGCTCTTGACTGCGATATCGTCAACATAGCATTCGACTGTCTTGCGAAGATGCTGACGAAAAATGGTGCTCATAGCACGTTGGTATGTCGCACAGCATTATTCAAGCCGAAGGGCATCACTGTGTTATTCAAGCCGAAGGGCATCACTGATGCAATCCGACACGAAACCAATGCTGACACTTAGGGTACTCCTAGGGCTCCCTAAATATGAAAACAAATCGAAATTTCATGGAGAAATGGAGGAGTTACCTATTGTTGAACTTTCAAGAAAAACCCCTATTCAAAGGCTCTTCTCTTGATGTCCCCCTGGCCCTGGCGAGGTGATCCTATCTCAACCATCCTGGAGACAGATCAAAAGAAACAATTGCTAAGAATGAGTCAAAATAGCAAAGGAGGACAGTTATATTCAAAGGAAAACAATATCAGCAAGAACTGAGATGGTATGAATTAGATAAGAGTTTTTCCTTAGTTGTGATTGAGTTTATTACTGCTATGTCACCCCCATTTGGGGAGTATTAAACTGTTTAGAGATATTTTGTTAGATGTATGTTGACCTAGAACAGCGTTCTACTGCCGACACTGTGGCGTAGGCTGGGCGTGGTTACGTTCTCGTACCCTCACAGTGGGTGCGGGTCGTGATATCACGTCGGTGATTGGAAGCAGAAATTCGTCCTTCGGGCAAGCAGAGTTGAGGTCTCTGAAGTCGATACAAACTCGTATCTTTCCATTCTTCTTGGTGACGGGGACGACGTTGGCTACCCAATCTGGGTGTTGCTCTTCACGGATGAAGCCGCTGATCAAGAGTTTGTCCACCTCCTGATCGATGGCGTTCATGATGTCCGGACGGAAGCGTCGCTGTTGTTGTTTGATAGGCTTGGCATCAGACAAGATGTTCAACCTATGCTTCGCAATTTGGGGATCAAGTCCCGGCATATCTTCGTAGCTCCAGGCAAAGACGTCGATATACTCTTTAGCTAGCTGGATTAAAGATTCTCGGTCTTCTCCTTTTAGGCTTTTGCTGATGAAGATGGGTTTGGAAGAAGATCCATCCCCAAGGTCGACCTACTCGACTTCATCCTCGGTAGGAGGTTCACGTAGTTCAAAACGAGACTCCCATTATTGTCCCAGGCGTTGAGCCCAGGGTTCTTCTTCGAAGAATTCCGGCGCTTGGTCTTCATCTTCTTCTTCTTGAGATTGTGCAGATGTCATGTTGGCTGACAACACTCTCTTGAAGACAGATCTGATACTGGTATCGGAACCCACGTTGATGCTTCAGACGAGTGAGAATGTTCTACTTCTTCTACGTCTGAACTCTCTGGAGTTGACGGTGGCGTGACATAGCCTACCCCCCGTCGAGTTCTATTGTAGTAGTCCTGCGGCTTTCCTTTAGGTGTTGGAAGCCGGAGAGGGAGACGTCGACCTTTGCCGTAGTTCAGGACTTTGTCGCTTTTTAGGTCGTAACCCATCTTTTGGATGAGGTACTTTGCCTTGTCCGTGTACCAATAGAGTTGCATTCTGCCGGCATCTGGTTCTGGCTCGAGAGGCGGGACGTCTTGATGACGCTCGACCTTGCCGAAGATGACGGATTCTTCGTCTCGACTCCATGGTGGGACTATGTAACAGACCCCTTAGGACCGGACTACTCGATTTACATGATGGACGGTCATTATTTGTGTTTGCAACGACCGTAGAGCGTTATCTAATGTATACATGGAATTCCAATGTGGAAGACTAGAATAATTAGAAGACACTCTATTATTGATGAAATATGAGATTTTATCCCTGTAGAAGCATGAAAAAGAGAAGATAATCCATGCGACCGGGAAGCCACATGCGGCTCAAGAGTCCCATGCGGCTCAAACACAGAGTGGACTCCATGCGGCCAGCAGAGGAAAGCCACGTGTCCTTTTTTAGAACGGCTGTACCCAGCGTTATTTAAACACAATTAATGCCCTGACGGCCGACAATTAATGCTCTGACGGCTGACAGCTGACAGTTGACAGCCCTGACAAAAAGTAGTCATAATGACTGACGTAAAAGCACTATCATCCTAGGGAATTAGGGAAAATCCTCACAGCTCCGGGGCAAGTTTATGAGGCCAGTCTAAATGAGTTCATGCGGCCAGTCTAAATGAGTTCATGCGGCCAGTACAGAAGAACCTATGCGGATTCAATCATGAAAGTCCCCCATGCAGCTCGGCCATGAAGAAATCCATGCGGTTCGGCTATGAAGACTCTCATATAGCTCGGCCATGAAGACTCCCATGCGGCTCAGTCATGGACATATCCATGCCGCTCGGTCATGATAACATTCATGCGGTTCGAGTATAGAGACTATTCATGCGGCTCGGTCATGAAACCTTTCATGCGGCTCAGTTATGACGACCTTTATGCGGCCCAAATATGAACGCTCCTCATGCAGCTCAACAACGATGACAGAACACGTGTCCTAAAGGTAATCAAACTTTAGGTCAGATCCCAATGATTTGGGACACGTGGCAAGAAAATGAATTAAATTGATTCATTCAGATTACGGATATCAGCAAATCATCATGATGGGGATTTATTGCAATCAACATTAATAACTGACATGATTTGGCATAATCCTCATCAATGGCCCAGATCCTTCACGCTCAAGATTAATGGCCTAGATTGATCACTTATCAGGCCGCCGCCACTTTGAGAATGAGCAATCATTACAAACCCTAATGATCCCCCCACTATTATAAATAGCAGGGTGCCATTCCCTTGTAAAATATATAAGGAGAGAGATACGCACATACAGAGAGGCACTCTCCCAATAATCAGAGAGAAAAATACACAGAGATCAATCCAGAGAGAGAAGCCAGAAGAGCAATACGAGGAGAGCAAGAAGAGCATTTCTTCGCCAACGCCAAGTATCTCGTCACAGGAGCCAAGGCTACGTCCGATCGTCCAAGGAGTAAGACAGAGCTGCCGTCGCTTTCCCGAGCCTCTATCGTCACCCCCAGAATCAAAAATAAACAATTATACTTAGATTGCTGTACCTAGGTTTTCGTCCCTAGGCTTTCTTTGTACAAACGAGTTTGTAACGTGAAGTAAAAGTCCAATCCTTCCATAAAACTGTTCTGCTCTTTTATATTTCATGGCAAACACGATGGCGACTCTGCTGGGGACAAACTTCTCCACGGCTGAGGAGTTGGTGACGCAGTCGGATGTAGCCAAGCTTGGCTCCACGCAACAGAAGATGGTCGCCCGGTTCGACCAACAGGTTGAAGAAATGCTGTCCGACAAGAGCGCTGGCCCGGTCCAGAAGCGAGCCCGCACAAAGAAGCCCCGCAAGGAGTGGAGATCCCGATCCTTCGTTCCTACTGAAGCTCTTGCAGAGATACCCTCTGTTGCTCAAGACGGCGAGAAAGACTCTCCTGCGGTCCCACTTCAGACCGTAGATAACTCTATTGTCCCCAAGTCCGGCAGAAGAAAATACTATGATGCTGGACTTGCAGGGGCAAAGAGGAATTCTATGCGATCCGAGCCGCATAAGGGTGCTAGCCGCATAAAAAAAGCTCAGGCGGCTACATCCGCCAGCCGCATGAAGAAAGCTCACAAGACCACATCTTTCAGCCGCATAGCTTATGCGGCTACAGTTGCCAATCGCATGGATAAAACTTATGCGGCTACCGAAGTCAATCGCTTGCAGAAAACCCATGCGCCACAATTGCCAACCGTATGCGGCCAGCCTGCACGGTCTCGACTCCTAGTCGCACAAGAACAACTCATCCGACAGCTAATGACAGCCGCATGCAGACAGCCTGCACAGTTTCCGATCCTAGCCGTATAGCGTCTGTTCCATACTTCTCTCGATCAGTCTTCGACCGTCTCTCATGCGGTCATGACCCTGATGGTTCTCTGGATGATAAGCCAGACTCTGTGGTATCCAACTTGGACTCTTCCTATTACTCACCCATAAGTGCTAAAAGAAAGAAGTCTAGGGCAGCGCGGGCTCACCAAGCCCAGTCAGCTGCCCCAACCTCTGACTATCGGAGCCTCTCGCTGATTATCATGCGGGCCTCTAATGGAAAGTTGTATAAGGCTACTCGTACCCTACCCCCTACGGCCAATGGGCATGATAGTCATCAAGCATCTCCCAGTAACGAGCGAAGGCAAGTATACGAGCTACCTTCGGATCATGGAGCAGGCGGGAGGCCTACACACTCGCATGCCCGGAATTCCCGAGCCAGCGAAGCATGTGACTTGCGTGGGGCCATCCTCCACAAATGCAAGGAAAGAGAAGATGCATCGGGGCACAAAAAGTCCTCCCACGGACGTCACTGCACCCAAGTCATCGTCAATTGCTGCTGCAATAGCACGACAATGCAAGTGGACCGGCAGTCTGTCTTTCAAAGACTGTAACAGCCATCTTCAGAAGACGAGGCACTACCCGTCGTCTCCTGCAACTCTGCTCGGAAAGTCCCCGCTGATGGAAGGGGGAAGAAGACGAATGTTCCCAGCCCGAAGATCTCAACCACTGCGACTAAAACATTGTCGTCTAAGCGGGTACCCACCACCGGAGTTTTCCAAGGTACTCGCTCTAAGACGAAGTCTGCTACAGTGGGAGATTCGTCGTCCATAACGCAAGGGGTTGCTGGGGCTGGGGGTAGCACCCCTCCGAGACTCCATAGCAATCCGATGTTCCAAGAAGACGAGCCAGGGGAGACAACCCTCCTATTGGATACAGCAAACCTCGACGTCCCCGACGACATCCACAACTCCCAAGACGAGGCGAACTCGGAGGCTGGGGGTACTGTTCCTTCCGAGTCTGAATCAGAAGGAAACCCCACATACCCCGATGACTTCTCACTACGGGGGTACGATTCGGAGGGCGCTTCCTCCACCGCTCCATCTATCCTCCTCATGAGAAGATGGTATTCATGACAAAAAACAACCAAGGTGGTTCCAGTGATCGCCAGCGCATCGATAGTCTCGAAGCCATATTACTTGCTTTGGTCAAGTCTGTAGAGGAGATTAAAGCGGCCCTTCCAACTCTGCAAGAAGGGACGCCTGGCCAAACAAGCACGGGTCCCACGGTCAATACAGACTCGAATTCGGTGGCACCAAACCCGGGCAACAATCCCCCGGAAACAACGGCCCCTACCGCCGTGGACAAAGCACGCGAAGCGAGAAGAGTGGTCCAGGAGCTCCGAGCCATGTTCCACGCTCGAGAAAACTCTCAAGACCTCATAATACGACAACCATACCCTGCTGCAAGGAGGGATGTTCCATTCCCACCAAGATATAAGCCGTTCAATATCAATCCTTATGATGGCAAGACCTCGGCAAGTCGATACATCACTTACTTCGAGGTCACCACAGACCATCTGCCCCATGACGATGTCATTCTCACACGATTATTCATCGGGGCATTGGAAGGAGTCGCCTTCGACTGGTATCGCAACCTGCCGGACAACTGCATCCACTCCTTCGTCGGCTTCAAGCGCATGTTCTTAGAGAGATTCTACGAAGTGGGGCAGGACATCACCATGTCCACCCTCATGGACGTCGTCCAAAGGAAGAAAGAACTCACAAGGAACTACATCGAATGGTTCCGCCAAACCGCCATGAAGCTGCCTTCTGGAAATCCAGATTCCTTCTTGATTGAAATTTGCCAAAAGAGACTCCTTCCAACCATCAGTCTCTGGATGGGCGAAAGTCAATTCAAGGACTGGAAGACGTTCATCATCAGCGCCACAAGCGTCGAAGAACGATTGAAGAAGGCTCGCCAGCTGGGGTTGCACATCTCGGACGGAGAGAACAAGGGCAAGCGTCCCAATAATGACAATGGGGGTAGCCCCTCCAACAATCGGGACAGCAAGGGATAGCAGGCTATGGTGGCCGATACAGCACAAAAACCTGAGCCAAAGCTAGCAGACAAATAATGGCCGCAAATCACTTACTCCTTCGAAGACAGTCACGTCAAGCCCATCTTGGACATGCTCATACAAGGGGACAAAATTTAGCATCCTCCACCAATACAGGAACCGCGATCGGCAGAGATGGAGAACCTAAAATACTGCCATTATCATCGCTATGTCCATCATGCTACACACGACTGCTACCAGCTAAAACGGTACATCCAAAATCTCATCAATTCGAACGCTCTGGCTATCAATTTCGAAGAGGTAACCGTGTCAGCCAATATGGTGTCCGTACAATTCGGCAGCTTCCCTCCGACGAAAACTCAAGACGGTGTGGTTCCGATCCCTCTGGCGACAATGGAGGTTACCAATCTTCTACCTCTCCGAGATCAGGCTCCTGGTCTAGTACCCCTCACCACATCACGAGGGGAGGTCATGTGGACCACCCAGGCTTAGTATCAGAAGTGACTCGGCCCACACCATCTTCCACCTACTAGAAGAAAAGTGGAAAAGTCCAGACCTGCCACATAATCTCGGCAGATATCGAGGAAGCTACAGCCGTCGTCACGCGGTCTGGAGCGCAATCCCAACCTGTGGTTGACAATCCAGCTGAAAGTCATCAACCCACTACAACTGATGCTCCGGGACCGGCTCAGCCTTCGACGACCGATAAGCCTAGGCCGAGGGAGACTCGCTTCGACAAATCCCTCCGAAAAGAGGCAACCCAAGGGCTAGAGAGGCCCTACAACTTTGACATCTTAGCACAATTGGCTAACACACCGGCTAAGTTGTCATTATACGAACCCCTAAGGCTCTCCAAGGACGTTCGTATTGCATTGAGCGAAGCACTCCAAAATGCTGATGCCTATCTGACTCAATCCAACCTCACCGGGGAGGATTCACCCATGGATCTCCAGGACAGCGCCTGTACGGGAGAAATGCCCAACATCGTCTTCACTCCGCAGGATATGCTCATCAAAACTAATCTGCACGATCGCCCATTATACTACACGGGATACATCGACGACGTAAAGGTGGATCGGATGCACATTGATCCTGGCTCTTCTATAAGCATTATCCCGAAGGGTCTGCTACACCATCTCCGCATCCCAATGCATCGCTTGACGCCTACAAGCACCGCCATCAGCGGGTTCAATTCGGGCAGGAGCTACCCTATTGGGAAGATTCGTCTGAAGTATCAAATTGGCGACCTCCAATCCGAAGTCACCTGCTACATCATCGATGTAAACACTTCTTACAACATCCTCTTGGGGTGCCCGTAGATACACGATTATATGATCGTGCCTTACACACTGCACCAGTGCTTCAAATATGTCGACAAATACGGCTTCGTGAGGACAGAATTTGCTGATATCGATCCCTTCAAAGGGGTCGAATCTTACTACTCAGACTCTTGCCTGTACGAAAAGTCGAAGAAGCATCTTGGTGAAGGAGAAGCTGGTACCGAGACCGCCAATGGATCCGAAGAGCCTCTGACGATCCACCTCCAAGCTCGTAAACCAGACAGGTCTGTACCCCTTACCGCCACTCTGCGTAAGGACGCAATCAGCCTCTCGACACAAGAAAAGCAGATGATAATCCGGCTACCAAGGTCTGGCCAAGTGCTAAGATCCACAACGGGGCCACTAACAATCAGACTGCCGAGAGTCGGTCAGCCCCAAATGGAGAAGCTCAATCCCTCCAACAAACCACTGACGATACGCCTTCCCAAGAAGGGTCGTCACCCCAATGCAAGGTCTGACACTTCTAGCGAACCAGCTACTCCTCGCCCCACATCGAGTACCAAACTGGGGATTTTTAGTCTGCCAACAACTCCACGCTCAACTCCATCAACTGAACCGCTGACGATCAAGCTCCCCAGGTCGTCCTCTCAGTCTTCATTCACACAGGGGGTAGCCGAAGAGGAACCGGAGCTAGCCAAGTATGTGGCTGCCCACACTGATGTTCCCTCCGCAGATGATGTAATCCCCCTAGAAAAGATATCTTACTTCGTCAATAAAGGGCTATCTTTGAACTACCTCGAGCTTAATAAGCTTTGTACAATGTACGCTATGGAACACGGTATAGGCACTCACCTACACACACAGGTGACAAATGTCTACACCACAATCCAGCTTACTCCAGCGGAAGACGCTTACCGAATAATCGAGGGAGGGGACCATCCAATCATCTTCGACCGAAAGGACGACCCGCATCCCTTCACTATAGAAGAAGTTGACCTTGGATCGGACGCCGGGAGACTACCTCTGTATCTTTATAGCCCCCAATCTAAATATCTCATACAGAAATAGGGGTATAATCTGGAAACGACACCGGGTTTGAACTACGGTACTGGACGACGATTACCTTTGAAGCGCCCAGTCCCGACTGGCAAACCACGGGACTACTATAGCAAGACTCGGTGTGGATTAGGGTATGTGACACCCACGACGACCCCTGAAAGTTCATATAAAGAATGCGACTGTCGTTCACACTCGACCGGGTCACCAACTTCTGACTTGGATACCAGCATAGGAGACGTATTCAGACAAGTCCTGTCAGTCAACATGGCATTCGTCGACGCTTATGAAGAAGATAAAGACATTCCAAAAAATTTTGAGCTAGAGCCGTGGGCCCAACAACTAGATAAATAATGGGAAAAGCGTTTCGAGCAAAGAGAACCTCCCACTGAGGATGAGGTCATACAAGTTAATCTTGGTGATAAAGCCTCCCCGAAACCAATCTTTATCAGCCAGAATATGACAGGTGAAGAGCGAGAGTCGCTGCTCCAACTGGTCAAAGAGTATATCGATGTGTTCGCCTGGAGCTATGAAGATATGCCAGGATTGGACCCCGAGATCGCGCTCCACAAACTCAATATTCGTCCGAATGCAAAACCTGTCAAACAACAGCAAAGACGGTTTCGTCCCGATGTCATGAATGCTATCGAAGCCGAGGTCAACAAACTGACAACCAGCAGCTTCATTCGCGAAGAGCAGCATCCAGAATGAAAGCCAACATCGTACCAGTTCTCAAGAAGAACGGGAAGATCCGAATATGCATTGACTTCCGGAATCTGAATGAGGCATGCCCTAAAGATGAATTCCCTCTTCCTATCACAGATATTATGATCGACAACACCTGCAGCTTCGAACGTATGTCCTTCATAGATGGCTTCTCAGGATACAACCAGATCAAGATGTTCCCTGACGATAAGAAGCACACATTATTCCGAACACCAATTGGTATATATTGCTACACCGTCATGCCTTTCGGTTTAAGGAATGCTGGCGCTACTTACCAAAGAGCTATGAGCATCATCTTTAGAGACCACTTGCACAAGACAGTAGAATGCTACATCGATGACATCGTCGTCAAAAGCCGTTCGAAGGAAGATCATCTGCAAGATCTCAGGACAGTTTTCGACCTAATGCGAGCACACAACTTAAAGATGAACCCTACGAAATTATTCTTGGGAGTCTCCAGCAGGAAATTCCTGGGTTTTGTCATCACTTCTCAGGGCATTCACATCGACCCCGAAAAAACAAAGGCAATCATGGAGATGGGTCCCCCGAGAAATCTCCGCAAACTCCGAGGCCTCCAAGGCAGGCTAGCTTACATCAGGAGATTCATCTCTAATCTCTTCGGACGATGTCAACCATTCATCCATCTCATGAAGAAGGGAGTCTCTTTCGTATGGGATGAGGAATGCCAGCGCGCTTTCGACAGCATCAAAGAATATTTGTCGAACCCCCCTGTCCTGGTAGCTCCTGTTGCCGGAAAGCCATTCCTGTTCTATCTACGAGCGATGGAACATTCTCTTGGTGCTCCGTTGGCACTGAACAATAATGCGGGCCACGAACAAGCTATATACTACCTCAGTCGAAAGATGATTGGGCCAGAATACCGATACACGACCGTCGAAAAGGAATGCCTTGCTCTCGTGTTCGCCATCCAGAAGATGCGACACTACGTCACGGGACAAACCATCCACGTGATATCGCGGATCAACCCCCTCAGGGTCCTCATGACCAAACCTGGGGCACTTAGCTCTCGCCTTGCTACCTGGGCGATATTACTATCGCCATACCACATGATCTTCGTCCCGCAAAAGGCTGTTAAAGGCCAGGCTTTGGCAGACTTTTTAGCAGCACATCCAGGTTCGAAGACGACTAGGGTATATGAAGAAATACCAGACGAGGTCACCAGTTCAAATACAGTCTCCCATGATGCCATTTGGCGAATGTTCTTCGACGGCGCTTCGAGAACTGGACCCAAAGGCAACATCATCGCTGGAGTTGGAGTAGTGCTGATTTCTCCCTCCGGCTTGGTGATCAATCGGGCCTACTCACTCACAGTGCCCTGCTCAAATAATGTGGCCGAGTACAATGCCTTGGTCATTGGCCTCCGACTTGCGAAGGAGCTGGAGGTAGAGTATCTTGAAGCATACGACGACTCACAGTTAATCGTCAATCAGATTCGGGGGTCGTACGAGGTCCGCCACGAAGACATGATCCCGTATCATCAAATAGCAATCGACATCATCTCGTCTCTGGGAGGATTCTTCATAGAACATGTTCCCAGACTCCAGAATATTGAGGCTGATGCACTAGCTGGTTTGGCCGCTTCCCTTGCTGTGCCAAATTATGCTCGTCATCAGGTCGCCATAATAGGCCGTGAACTGGTCTGTCCTAAGGATAACATTCGATGCATTGAAAGCTATTCCGCTCTTTCAGTCGACGAAGCACCAGACTGGAGACAACCATTCATCGACTTTGTAGTATACGACATCCTGCCAGAGAATCCGAAGGAAGCTACTTCTATCAGAAGACGTTCTCTCAGATTCTTCTATGATACGCAGACGAAAATGCTGTACCGTCGATCCTATGATGGTTTACTGCTTCGGTGTCTATCAAATACAGAAGCCAAGGAAGCCATGCGCGAGGCTCATGATGGTGTCTACGGGGCCCATCAACCTGGTCCGAAACTACAAGATCGCCTTCGCCGAATGAGCTATTACTGGCCCACGATGGTGGCAGATACAATAGATTATGCACGAAAGTGCAAAGCCTGCCAAATCTACGTCGACTTCATCCACCAGCCATCTGAATTCCTACATCCGACTGTAGCCTCCTGGCCATTTGAAGCATGGGGTATGGACATCGTCGGCCCAATTACCCCACCTTCGTCCAGAGGACACCGATTCATACTCGCGATTACTGATTACTTCTCCAAATGGGTGGAAGCCATCCCATTGGCTGAGGTGAAAACTTCAAACGTGATCAGCTTCCTTAAGCATCATGTCATCTACCGCTTTGGACTACCCCGAAGGATCATTTTCGACAATGGACCACAGTTCGCAAGCCACGCATTTTATCGGTTCTGCGACAAGCATCGAATTCAGAATATTGCTTTGACACCCTACAACCCAGCAGCCAATTGGTTGGCCGAAGCATTCAACAAAATCATAATCAAACTACTCAAGAAATTCGTGTCATCCAACAAGCGCGATTGGAACGAGAAGCTCGGCGAATGCTTATGGGCGTATTGCACCGCAGTTCGAACAGCCACCGGGAATACACCATTCTCCCTGGTGTACGGGAGCGAGGTAGTTCTCCCATTAGAGACTCAGATCCCCTCACTCCGTGTCACCCTCACACATCAGTTGACGACAGACGAAAACCACCATCGCCGACTACAGGAATTGGAGGCCCTAGACGAGAAACGCCTGTTAGGTCAACAGCGAATCGAACTATATCAGGCCAGAATCTCCGGAGCTTTCAACAAGAAGGTCAAGGTCAAAACATTCCAAGTAGGCGATCTCATTCTGGCGGTTCGGAGACCGATGGTTATGACGCATAAAACTGTCGACAAATTCCAACCAAAATGGGAAGGCCCGTTCATCATCGAAGCTGTATTCTCCAACGGCGCCTACCGCCTCGCAAAACAAAATGGAGACTTGCTCATGTTGCCGATCAACGGCAAGTTTCTGAAGAAGTATTATGTCTGAAACAAAATCCTCGAGACATCTCAGAGTGTCGAGTCATGTACCTCCCTGTACCACTAAACTTACATTCTGGTTCTATGCATTCGAGTCACGTGCCCGATGGTACCTCTGAACTCATTCCCATATTTTACAATCATTCGAGTCACGTGCCCGCTGGTACCTCTAAACTCATTCCCATATTTCACAATCATTCGGGTCACGTGCCCGCTGGTACCTCTGAACTCATTTCCATATTTCACAATCATTCGAGTCACGTATCCGTTGGTACCTCTGAACTCATTCCCATATCTTACAATCATTCGAGTCACGAGCCTGTTGGTACCCCTGAACTCATTACTCACACTTTCACAATATCGAGTCACGTACCCGCTGGTGCCTCTGAACTCACATGCCGGTCACTCTTTCAGATAGAAAGTTAGGTATGATCATACCTCTGAACTTCCTTCCTGGAGGAGATCCTCCTCTATGATCCAATACCCGCACTTCCAGTGCACAAAAAAAAGGGTAAGCGATCCATAAATTCCCAAAACGACCATGTCGATGATACCACTGAGTCGTTTCACTTCCGCCAAAAATAACTCACCCCCAACATAAAGCTCCCATGTCCTCATTACCTTTGAGTTGTTTTATGTACCCCCTCTTCATTGAGCCCACTCCTGCCATGTCCTCATTTACCTCTGCGTGGGAAGGCTCCGTAGAATAAACCTTCATACTTGTCATGACCTCATTACTTCTGAGTAAGTATGTCGGTCCCCTTTCAACCTATTATCTTTACCCACAACCGGAGTACGACAAGGATAATAAGTCCACAAATGTCCTCTGTTGACCACAAATGTCCTCTGTTGACCACAAATGTCCTCTGCTGACCATAAATGTCCTCTATTGACCGCAAATATCCTCTGTTGACCACAAATGTCCTCTGTTGACCACAAATGTCCTCAGTCGACCACAGATGCTATACTGGGTCTCCAGTACACGCCCATCCCTTTCCTACCATGCCTAGGAGCCTAGTTGCTCCCTGGCATTCTATCGAATACCAAAAAACTTCTATAGCTATCTTATCGCGAAGTTGTTCTAGGTATTCCTCTCCAAAACTTGTTACTCGTACCTAAAACCAAGGTACGCCCTGGGTAACAAGTCCACAAATAATCCCCCAGCGGGTCCAATTCCACAAACATCACAAGTACAGAAAAGAGAAGATGAGTTGAAACATGCTCATTTATTCAAAATTCAAAGTGCTACATCATTTGGGATCACACCCCTTACAAAATAAAAAAAAGGAAACATGAAATCGATCACTGCTCTGGGGCACATAACATCGTGAGACGGTCCGTCAGCATAGCAATCGACCGCTCAAACCTCTGTTTAGCTCGACGCTCCGCCTCTTGGGTCAGCGTCGCCTCGTCCTACAGATGAGCGTGAGCTCGCCAGTTGTCCTCGAATTTCTTGAAGGCCCACTCCAGGTTAATAGAAGATCGGGAAACCCTCTCGACCTCCCGAACGATTGACTCCTGTTCCGCACGAGCAGCCCCCCAGCTCTTACTCTAGGAAGGCCAACTCCCTCTGAAGTACGAGAATCCGCTTCTTCGTGTCAGCTATTCCACGAGAAGCAGACTCTTCCCGAGCCTTACAAGCTTGACTTCGACGACCCAGCCTGTCGTACGAAGCGGAAAGCTCGTCAAGGTCCTCCTTCACAACTGGCTCGGCTGTATCTCGAGCAAGCTTTATCCTATCCAGAGTAGCGACAAGGAGGCCCCTCTCCTGTTTGATCGCAGCAGGCAAGCTAGCCTGCCGTATCTCCAGCAATTGGGTCACGAGCTGATCAGCCTCTGCCAACTTGGGCTCCAGGAGCGCAGCCAACCCCACCCCGCCAGGAAGAGTCTTCAAAGTTTCAATCTGACCCCGAGCGCACCGCAGGGACAGAGAGAAAGGGGTCCCCCGTTCTATGACAGCATCTACACCCCTCTTTAAATGGCGATAGAAGCTGTCGACCACATCCTGCGACACCTCGTCCAGAGCCTCCGAAGAAGCCGGCGTCAACGGGAGTGTAGCTGGCAATACTGAAGAAGACGCAACAGAATTTGCCGCTCCTGCCACGAGGGAAACAAACTCCGTACGGAAGGACGCCTGAACAACGGCCAACTCCTCTTCAGCAGCCCACAGAACTTGAATGCTCGGCAGGGCCGAGAAGTCAGTCTCTGAAGCCGTATAAGCAGCAGAGGATGAGACAGAGACCATCGCACCCGGAATAAGCTCCACTCCCGTTTGCCCGGAGCTGGCAGGAGGCCCCTCGACATGAGTCGGGGAAGGCGAGGAAACGCTCCTTTCCCCCAGATCGCGGCAGGCCGAACCTTCCCCAAGAACATCTGCTGTGGGAAGTAAAGGGTCAGGACCTGTAGGGCCAAGACAACCATGAATCGATTTGACCTGGAGGATATGGTGATAGAGCAAATAAGCCCCCTCACTAGTCAATATTTGGCTTATCTTACCAGCAGAAGAGTGTGGAGGCTGAGGTTCGCCTACGGCCACCACAACCTCTCTACCAGCGTCTTCCGAGTCGAATATAATAGGCTCCTCCGCCCCGGCACCCTCGGGAGGGGATGCGATGGGATCGGCGTCGCCTTGCTGAAATTCAGCAATCCCGGAGACAGGCCCGAGGAAACCTTCATCAACACGGACCGAGGCCTCAGCAACGTGGGAGTCCCCAGCCGCCGCTGAGAGGGCCCCCCGCAGAAAGGACCGCGGCACACATGCCGCTAATCAAAGTAGCAAGGGCCGGATCAACTCCAGGGACAGCAGATGGTTCTGGAAAGCCTGGTTCGTCAGACGCCTACTAAGAAAAAAATGGTTAGGTCATATCTCCAAGAAAAAGAAAGCCACAGCAAGGAGATAGCTCCAACATAGTCTTTCCTCCGGAGCACCGTCAGCATTTTCACCCCTCTCCGTAATAAGTAGCCTATGAGGTCTGACCGCAGCTCTCTTTACGAAAAAGGATACTCCCCCGTCCGTAGACTCATGCCTGCCTCGCTTACGCGAGGGACCAGGCACGGCAGGCGGTGGTTCTACCCTCACCACCTCTGATACAGGTGGAAACTGATCTACCACCTCATCTAATACGACCGACGGCTGCTCCGTCATCATCTCATCCGCCATGATGGGCGGTTGATCTGCCGCCGCTCCGCTACCAGAAGAGAGAGGGTCCTCGTCGTCCCGCTCGTTGCTTCCCTCAGCTGTGTCAAAGGACTCGGAATCGGGCACGGGAACCCTATTCGCCCCTTTCTTCTTCGTCTTCGGCACCGTAGCCTTCTCTGCCAAATGAGTGCCCACGATAAAACTAGTCCTCGGGTCAAAATCAACAGGAGGCTGGTTCACCGTAACATGGTATAAGGCTGCCATATGCAAGATTTCCTCCAGCACGTTTGCTGCAGGAACGGAGAAACTAGTTCGAGTATGACAAGTGTCACAGTAACTCCATGCCCTAATCCCATCATGGATGCTACCCTCAAATCCCAGGCTGGAACTGGGATGCCCGAGGAATAGTTGACCGTATCCAAATTGACGGGCAAATCTGCTGGGCAAGTAGGGCTCCAGGTAAACAGTGTTGCAGTTGCGATAAACTAAATACGCCGGGCGAATGTTACGTAACTAGAAATGCATCTTCTCAGGTAAGAAATGAGGAGATACAACGCCATCAACATGGACACTTCGCACTTCCTGGTCGGTAAAACGGGAAACGAATACGAAGAAATCATATCCGTCCACCCTCGCTAGCATCCTCCGACACGCCGGCATGGTACTATATTCCCAAGGCTGATGGCAGTGTCTGAAAAGAAAAGCGTCGTCGTCCGTAACGCCGTCTTCCGTTCCAGGCCTCATCAAAGACCGATAATGCAACAACAGCCACCCCGGCAGGTAATGATAGGGCAGCTCTATACGTTCAAAATCCGTCACCATGTCACGAGCAATAACCATGGACGAGAAGGCGCGGAGACCGTGATAGATGCTGCACACCATAGCGGGAAGAAGAGCCGGCCTGACCCCAAAGGCCAACTTCACGGCGGGAAGAATAAAGTGACAGCCGATCCTCTCGATGGAACCTGTCCCTCCCGAAACCACACAATTACGCAGCCACACCATTAAAAAGCCTGCCAGGAGTGCCTTCTCTGACAGCCGCCGAGTACCACAATAAAAATAGCTGAAGGAGTCGATCTGACTCCCAAACTTCTCACCCTTAGACTTCGACCTCCTAGCAGTCGATACCAAGCTTTCTACTTCACTAGGAGTCTAACGACCACGGGAAGTAACTCGGCCAGCAGTACTGAATTTAAAAATATAGGAGACCCAGGAGTTGGTATGGGGAGTGTCCCCTTCCGAGCTATCATTTTTCTTGATAGCCGTTTGGTGACAGGTACTATGGTGACATAACAGTTCTTGGTACACAGCGACGAAGCCTGGGAATCGTCGATCTAGATCCTGGAACTCCTCGTTCGTTGGAGTGTACGCTTCGAAGGGATCGTCTCCCCAGGGAAGCTTGGAGACAGCATACATCTCATGAAGAGCGAGCCCCAACTCCCCTACAGGTGTGAAGAAAGTTCTTGATCGATGATTATACATCTCCAGAAGGGCCATAAATAACGGCTTATTAATGGGCAATCCGTGGCTGGTACCCCGGATAGCGTCATAAAGATTGACTTCTCGCAAAAATGCCTCATAGTTTCGCAGAATCCACGAGGTTAGGTTAGCCCACGGGGGAATGGGGTGTAACCAGCTCGGCAGTACCAATCTGCCAACAGGATAGGACCCTTTTCGAGCAAGCTGGCTCAGGAATGTATTAGCCTGAGAAAATGAGAAGTTAGGACCGGATGTGTTGATAAAGGTACCCGGAGCTAACCCCATCACAGATCGACTGGCCGGATCCTTGATCGCGCGCACTGACCCAGTAGTTTTGTTGTAACGGATGTTACCAACAAACATCTCCGGTCTGGTTGGAGTGAGGGAGTCTGTCATCTGCCTGTCCAATAAGATCATGTTAAACCACGTAAGAGGTAAATGATGCTTCATAATGGGGATATGAATCGACATCCCGTCCAGATTAAAATCCTAACTCTCAGAGACATCGAGCACACAGGAGTTTTTTATGATCAATGCATCCCCAAAGAGGAAGACCGGCCTCAGATACTTTCCATTTGGCTCCCCGGAGCTCATCATGTCGCTAAGGAATTGGAAAGATTGAACCCTGATGACATTTAGTCGCTCCAAGGACTCATTAACAAGGAGCTGCTCTGACACTTGACGAACTAAATCGTCCCATCGCACATCCGAAGCAAGTTGATTCGAGCCAACCAAAAGTTTTTCCGCAGGATTTACTGGCAAATTCACTGAAGAAAGATGAAAGAAATAAGATTAGAAGATAGTCAAAACAAGAAGCATTTGAAAGATCATTTGAGTCTATGCGGCTCGGGTCGTCGCAGCCCCATGCGGCTCAGAACCAGATGAGTCTATGCGGTTCGGTTCGTCACGGCCTTATGCGGCTCAGAACCAGATGAGTCCATGCGGTTCGGTTCATCATAGCCTTATGCGGCTCCGAGTCAGATGAGTCCATACAAATCAAAGTTCAGATTGGGCCTATGCGGTTCAAGGTCCACATGAACTCAACCGACAAACCTAGGCTCTGATGCGGCTCAGATTCGGGTGAGACTATATGGTTTAAAGACTACACAGACTCATACGGCCCTGAATAGACAGACTCATGCGGCTAGAAGCAGATGAGCTTATGCGGTTCAAAAGTGAACTACGCTCATGCGGCCCAAATCGAAAATATATATGCGGTTCAGCTCGAGTTTGACAAGCCCATGCGGCCTCCTGGGCGAAATGCTTATACGGTCATATCGACGAAACTTGTACGTGCGGCTTGTGCATAAATTATGCAGCAGAGCCATGGCAGTTAGGGTTCTAAGGCAATGCCCTTACCAACAATAGGCAGGTGAACATCAGGATGAACGGAGTGAACAGCGGCCGGCGGAGGAGTGGCCAGGTTCGTCGCCGCAGCCGCCACAGAAGCGACCGCCTTGTCCTTCGCAACCTTCGACGCAACAACCTTCTTGGGAGCCATGGGTGTTTGGAAGAGAAAGGAGTTAGAAAGATCGAAGAGAGCAAAAGAAATTCCTTAGAACGAAAGAGTTCCTATTTATAGACAAGGAAGGAACGCCTCGATCCGCGTGCAAATATGATGACCGACTCTTCGGTCATCGAGGCAAAACGACCGAATAATAGCCTGACTCTTGGGATCCTGGCCCAAGAAAGCAGCTCTTAAAATCTACAACAAATCAAGAACATTAAATGGAGAAGATTCAAAGGAGATTTGCACACGTGGCAGGAAGACGTGGCAAAAAGCTCATGCGGCCAAAACAGCCCATGCGACTCAGAGAGTTATGCGGTTGAGATAATCATGCTGCTAGTCAAATCCATGCGGCTAGGACAGAATACATCCATGCGGCTCGGGCCTAATCATGTTTCTTATTCAAAGTATTTCAATTTTATAAATTGAAAACTTTGAAGGGGGTCTTGTAGAAGCATGAAAAAGAGAAGATAATCCATGCGGCCAGGAGCCACATGCGGCTCAAGAGTCCCATGCGGCTCAAACACAGAGTGGACTCCATACGGCCAGCAGAGGAAAGCCACGTGTCCTTTTTTAGAACGGCTGTACCCAGCGTCATTTAAACACAATTAATGCCCTGACGGCCGACAATTAATGTTCTGACGGCTGACAGCTGACAGCCCTGACGAAAAGTAGTCATAATGACTGACGTAAAAGCACTATCTTCCTAGGGAATTGGGGAAAATCCTCACAGCTCTGGGGCAAGTTTATGCGGCCAGTCTAAATGAGTTCATGCGGCCAGTCTAAATGAGTTCATGCGGCCAGTGCAGAAGAACCTATGCGGATTCAATCATGAAAGTCCACCATGCGGCTCGGCCATAAAGAAATCCATGCGGCTCGGCCATGAAGACTCTCATACAGCTCGGTCATGAAGACTCCCATGCGGCTCAGTCATGGACATATCCATGCGGCTCGGTCATGATAACATTCATGCGGTTCGAGTATAGAGACTATTCATGCGGCTCGGTCATGAAACCTTTCATGCGGCTCAGTCATGACGATCTTCATACGGCCCAAATATGAACGCTTCTCATGCAGCTCAACAATGATGACAGAACACGTGTCCTAAAGGTAATCAAACTTTGGGTCAGATTCCAATGATTTGGGACACGTGGCAAGAAAATAAATTAAATTAATTCATTCAGATTTGCGGATATCAGCAAATCATCATGATGGGGATTTATTACAATCAACATTAATGACTGACATGATTTGGCATAATCCTCATCAATGGCCCAAATCCTTCACGCTCAAGATTAATGGCCTAGATTGACCACTTATCTGGCCGCAGCCACTTTGAGAATGGGCAATCATTGCAAACCCTAATTATTCCCTCCACTATTATAAATAGCAGGGTGCCATTCCCATGCAAAATATACAAGGAGAGAGATACGCACATACAGAGAGTCACTCTCCTAATAATCAGAGAGAAAAATACACAGAGATCAATCCAGAGAGAGAAGCCAGAAGAGCAATACGAGGAGAGCAAGAAGAGCATTTCTTCGTCAATGCCAAGCATCTCGTCACAGGAGCCAAGGCTACGTCCGATCGTCCAAGAAGTAAGGCAGAGCTGCCTTCGCTTTCCCGAGCCTCTATCGTCACCCCCCAGAATCAAGAATAAATAATTGTACTTAGATTGCTGTACCTAGGTTTTCGTCCCTAGGCTTTCTTTGTACAAGCGAGTTTGGAACATGAAGTAAAAGTCCAGTCCTCCCATAAAACTGTTCTGCTCTTTTATATTTCATGGCAAACAATCCCGTGGGATTACATTGTCCAAAGATGGGGCATCTACATTGGCCGAGATATATTCCCCTAGCTCTTCATCTGTAAGCACTGGAGTAGGATCGGGAGGGTCCACCACAGCGCTGATCTGGGAGTCCGAGAGGACTACATGGGCCTTCTCTGGCAACTGGGATGGCGGCGGCTTGCCTTTAAGACGCACCTTCAGAGGTGCCTCTGATGTGCCTTCCGTGATTGACGCCTTCCCCTGTAGTTTTGCCACAAGGGGAGCCGATGTATGAGGCGGCTTTACCTTGAGCCGTATCTTCAGGGGAGCTTCAGGAGCAACTGGTGCTTTCCCGGGTTGCTTAATGCTCATGGGAGGCAACTTCTGAGGCAGTTTGCCTTTGAGTCGGATCTTCAAAGGAGCATCGGGAGTGACCTCAGGCTCTATGTCCGGCTCTGCTGCTGTTTTTGCTTCGTCGTCAGCATCATTGGCCTCCTCCTCGTCAGGTGACTTATATAAGTCGGCATCGGTGAAGTAGGCTTCAATCCCTTTGAAAGGGTCGATGTTCGCGAACTCCGTACGGATGACGTTGTTAGTAGACACGTACTTTATACATTGGTGGAGCGTAGATGGCACCACCATGTACTCGTACAGCCATGGACGACCCAACAGAATGTTGTAGTTGACTTCAGCGTCCACGACATAACAGGTGACCTCGGTTCTGAGGTTACCGATGTGGCACTTTAGTCGTATTTTTCCTAGTGGTTCGCTTTTGCTGGCGTTGAAACCATTGACTGTTGTGTTGGAGGTCGCCAGTCGGTACATTGGGATCCCCAGTGTTGAGAGCAGCATCTTCGGGATGATGCTGAGGGAAGACCCCGGATCGATCTGAATACGCTTCACCTTGACTGAACCGATGTACCCTGTGTAATACAGCGGCATGTTGTTTCGATTGTGCTTGAACAGTATGTCCTGTTGGATGAAGGTTATATTGGGGATAACCTCCTCCACACAGTGACAGTGCTTGCACACAGTCGGAAGATCTTCAGGCTGCTTGACCTGACTGAGAAAGGATTCAGAATCCTTCAGAGCTTCGCAGAGAGCTTCTCGGGAGTCTTTGGAAAGACGAAAGTGCTCGAACAGGGATAGGCGGGCAGGAGTACTGGCCAGTTGCGCCAGTATGTCAAAGTTGTGGGGCTTGGCTAGCCCCGAAGCATTCTCTTTTCGCAGAGGCCTATCGAAGCCGGCCTCTATTTGCTTCTGTTTATTTGCTGTTGGGGGCTTAGATGAGCCCTCGTCCTGGACAGCAGGGATGGTGCCAGGAGGCACCACCTCGACGGCAGCTTCATCGGGTTGGACGTTCTGTTGTGAACGCGTCTGCACAGGAAGTGCCTCTTCCGCTGAAGAAGAGACCGTACGGCAAGACTTGATCTTTCTGCCTTTGGATTTGGAGGTAGGGCGTACCTCCGGTTGGGTCACCTCGGAGACGAGATCGGGGTGAACCCATAGGATCTCTCTCCGAGATGTGGTGAGTGGGATAAGTCCACTCACGTTGTCACGGGTTGGTGGTAAGTTAACTACCTCCATTGTCGCCTTGGGGATGGGGACTGTAGAAGCATGGAAAATACTAAAAGAAATGATTCATGCGGCCAGAAAAGATCCATGCGGCTCAGAAAATGCATGCAGCTCAGGGAGTCATGCGGCATAGGAAGCTATGCGGCCCAGGGAATTCTATGCGGCTCATAAGACACGTGGCCCGATAGTGCTCCCCTCCACCCATGCTGTATTAATTGCTATGACGGCTGACCCTTCTGAAAAGTTGACAGCCCTGACACCAAAGGCAGGTGATTATGGCTCTCCCATAATGATGAATCTCTAGGGAAGAGGAAAGAAATCTCTGACACAAATCCCCCGAGAACCATAAAAATGCCACGTGGCCTTGCCACGTGGGCATTCGTATGCGGCTCGCTTCTCATGCGGCTCAGAATAAATCCTATACGGCTCAGGCCATAGGAGCCTCATACGGCTCGAGCAAAGGACTTCCCATGCGGCTCAGAAGTGAATCCATCCTATGCGGCTCAGGCCATAGGAGCCTCATGTGGCTCGAGCAAAGGACTTCCCATGCGGCTCAGAAGTGAATCAATCCTATGCGGCTCAGGCCATAAAAGCCTCATGCGGATCGAGCGAGGACTTCTCATGCGGTTCACGAAGATCATATCCATACGGCCCAGGCGGATATATACCTATGCGGCCCACAAGGATTACTCCTCTGTGGTTAGAGGACTCAAGTAAAGGCCACTGCCCACGCAGCCCTGACACGTGGGCTCATATTCATATGCGGCTCACATTCATATACGGCTTACTATTCATGCGGTCCAGATTCCCACCAGCAGCTCCTAGGACACGTGTTCTAAACCGATTAATTCCTCAGATTGGCTGCCATTAAAGATTGGGTCAGATCCGAATAGATCTGGGACACATGGCAGAAGAATAGATCTGATTTATTCGCAGATATCAGAAGATCAGTATAAGGAAGATTTATTCCAATCAGCATTAATTGCTCATAGGATTTGGTGCAATCTACACCTAATGGTCCAGATTTATCATAATTAAAACGAATGGCCAAGATGGACCAATCTCCAAGCCGTCGCCATCTCCAAAAGCTAATCATTGGCAACCCTAATGATCACATCCCACTATTATAAATAGCAAGGTGCCATTCCCTTGTAAGATATACAATTTCAGAGAGAAAAATACGTATATACAGAGACCTCCCCCCCAATAGTCAGAAAAAAAGAATACACAGAGAGAGAAAGAAGCCAGAAGAGCAACAGAGGAGCAAGAAGAGCATTTCTTCGTCAACGCCTACCATCTTTTCACAGGGAGCCAAGGCTGCATACCGATCGTCCAAGGAGTAAGGCAGGGCTGCCGTCGCCTTTCCGTGTCTCTATCGTAACCCCCTAGAATCTAAAATAAACAATTGTACTTAGACTGCTGTACCTAGGTTTTCGTCCCTAGGCTTTCTTTGTACAAGCGAGTTTGTAACGTGAAGTAAAAGTTCGGTCCTCCGATAATTGTTCTGTTCTTTTATATTTCATGGCAAACACGATGGCGACTCTGCTGGGGACCAACTTCTCCACGGCTGAGGAGTTGGTGATGCAATCGGATGCAGCCAAGCTTGGCTCCACTCAACAAAAGATGGTCGCCCGGTTCGACCAACAGGCGTTCGAAGAGATGCTCTCCGACAAGAGCACTGGCCCGGTCCAGAAGCGAGCCCACACAAAGAAGGCCCGTAAGGAGTGGAGACCCCGATCCTTCGTTCCTGCTGAAGCTCTTACAGAGACACCCTCTGTTGTTCAAGACGGCGGGCAAGATTCCCTTGTGGCCCCACTTCAGATCGTAGACAACTCTGCTGTCCCCAAGTCTGGCAGAAGAAAACACTATGATGCTAGACTTGCAGGGGCAAAGAGGAACTCTATGAGATCCGAGCCGCATAATGGTATCAGCCGTAGGAAGAAAGCTCACGCAGCTACATCCTCCAGCCGCATGAAGAAAACTCATACGGCCATATCTGTCAGCCGCATAGCTTATGCGGCTACAGTTGCCAATCACACGGATGAAACTCATGCGGCTACGGGAGTCAACCGCTTGCAGAAAACCCATACGGCCATAATTGCCAACCGCATGCGGACAGCCTGTACGGTCGTGACTCCTAGCCGCACAAAAATAATTTATCCGACGGCAGAAGACAACCGCATGCAGACAGCCTGTACGGTACCCAACCCTAGCCGCATAGCATCCGTTTCATGCTTCTCTAGATCAGTCTTCGATCGTCTCTCATACGGTCCTGACCCTGATACTTCTCTGGATGATAAGCCAGACTCTCTGTTATTCAACTTGGACTCCTCCTATTACGTACCCGCAGGTGCTAAAAGGAGGAAGTCTAGGACAGCGCGGACTCATCGGGTCCAGTCAGCTGTCCCAACCTCTGACTATCGGGGCGTCCCGTTGACTATCACACGGGCCTCGGATGGGAAGTTGTATGCAACCGCTCGAGTCCAGCCCCCGGCGGCAAATGGACAGAGTGGTTCCTCTGACCTGCGGGAGGCGATCCTCCACAAACGCAAGGAAAGAGAAGGAGTGTCGGCATGCAAGGAGTCCTCGCTTGGACATCGCTGCACCCAAATCATCGTCAATTGCTGCTGCAATAACGCGGCAGTAACGGAAGATCGGCCGTCTGTCTTCCAAAGACTACAGCACCCGAGCTCAGAAGATAAGGCACCCCCTGTTGTCTCCTGCAATTCTGCTCAAAAGGTCCCCACCGAAAGGAGGGGGAAAAAGACAAGCATCTTCAGTCCCAAGATATCAACCACTACAGCTACGAAACTGTCATCTAAACGGTTGTCTTCCGCCGGAGTATTCCAACACACCCGTTCAAAGACGAAATCTGCTGCAGTAGGAAATTCATCATCCGCATTGCTGGGGGTTGGGGGTAGCACTCATCCGAACATCCGCAACAATCCAATGTTTCAAGGAGCCGAGCCCGGAGAAACGATTCTCCCATCAGGAACGACAGGCACCAATGTCCCCGAGGACACCCGTGATTCTCAAGACGAAGTAAACTCTGAGGCTGGGGGTACTGCTCCCTACGAGTCCGAACTAGAAGACAATATTCCCACATATCTCGATGACTTTTTGGTACACGGGTATAACTCGGAGGGCACATCCTCCACCGTCCCTTCCATCACTCCTCACGTAAGGACGGTGTTCATGACGGACAGCAATCATGGTGGTTCCAGTGATCGCCAGCGCATTGACAGTCTCGAAGCCATATTACTTGCTTTGGTCAAATCAGTAGACGAGATTAAAGCGGCCCTGCCCACTCTACAAGGAGGAACACCTGGTCAAACAAGCACGGGCCCCGCGGTCAATATAGATTCAAACTCAGCGGCACCAAACCCGGGCAATAATCCTTCCGAAATAACAGCCCCTACCGTGACAGATGAGACCCGAGAAGTAAGAAGAGAGGTCCAGGAGCTCCGAGCCATGTTCTATGCCCGAGAAAATGCTTAAGATCTCAGAAAACGGCAACCATACCCTGCTGAATGGAGGGATGTTCCATTCCCACCAAGATATAAGTTGTTCAATATCAACCCGTATGATGGAAAAACCTCAACAAGTTGGTACATCACTTACTTCGAGGTTACTATCGACCATCTGCCCCATAATGATGCCATCCTCACAAGGTTATTCATTGGGGCGTTAGAAGGGGTCGCCTTCGATTGGTACCGCAATCTACCGGACAACTGCATCCATTCCTTCGCCGGCTTCAAGTGCCTGTTCTTGGAGCAATTCTATGAAGTAGGACAGGACGTCATTATGTCCACTCTCATGGACGTCGTCCAAGGGGAGAAGGAGTTGACAAGGAACTACATCGAGCGGTTCCGCCAGACCGCCATGAAGCTGCCCTCCGGAAATCCAGATTCCTCTTTGATTAAGATCTGCCAAAAGAGACTGCTTCCTACGATCAGTCTCTGGATGGGCGAAAGTCAATTCAAAGATTGGAAGGAATTCATCATCGGCGCCACAAGGGCCGAAGAACGACTAAACAAGGCTCGCCAACTGGGGTTGCACATCTCGGAAGGAGAAAACAAGACGAGCGTCCCAACAACGATAATGGGGGTAACCCCTCCAATAATCGGAACAGCAAGGGAAAGCAGGCTATGGTGGCTGACACGGCACAAAAGCCCGAGTCACAACCAGCAGACAAACAATGGCCGCAAATCGATTACTCCTTCGAAGACGGCCACGTCAAGCCTATCTTGGACATGCTCATACAAGGGGGTAGAATTCCGCTTCCTCCACCAAGACGGGAGCCTCGGCCGGCTGATCTAGAGAACCCAAAGGTCTGCCATTATCACCGTTATGTACACCACGCTACTGCTACCAACTAAAAAGGTACATCCAAAGCCTCATCGATTCGAATGCTCTGGCCATCAACTTTGAAGAGGTAACCGTAGTAGCCAATATGGTATCCGTACAATTCGGCAGCTTCCCTCCGACGGAGACTCAAGACGGGGTGATCCCCGTCCCTCTGGCAATAATGGAGATTACCAATCTTCCTTCTCCTCGAGATCAGGCTGCCGGTCTAGTACCTCTTACCACCTCACGAGGGAAGGTCATGTGGGTCCATCCAGACTTGGTATCAGAAGTAACTCGGCCCACACCATCTCCCACCAGTAAAAGGAAGAGTGGAAAAATCAGGACCTGCCATACAATTTCAGCAAACAACGAGGAAGCTACAGCCGTCGTCACGCGGTCCGGAGCACAATCCCAACCTGTGGTTGACAACCCAGCCGAAAATCATCAACCCACTACAACTGATGCTCTGGGACCGGCTCAGCCTTCGACGACCGACAAGCCTAGGCCGAAGGAGACTCGCTTCGACAAATACCTCCGAAAGGACGCAGCCCAAGGGCTAGAGAGGCCCTATAACTTTGACATCTTAGCACAATTAGCTAACACTCTGGCCAAATTGTCACTATACGAACTCCTAAGGCTCTCCAAGGACGTTCGTATTGCATTGAGCGAAGCACTCCAAAATGCCGATGCCTATCTCGCTCAATCCAACCTCACCGGGGAAGACTCACCCGTGGATCTCCAAGACAGTGCCTGCACGGGAGCAATGCCCAACATCGTCTTCACTCCGCAGGACATGCTCATCAAAACCAACTTACATGATCGCCCGCTATACTACACGGGATACATCGACGACGTGAAGGTTGATCGAATGCACATTGATCCTGGCTCTTCCATAAGCATCATCCCGAAGGGTCTGCTACATCATCTCCGTATCCCAATGAATCGCCTGATACCTACAAGCACCGCCATCAGCGGTTTCAATTCGGGCAGGAGCAACCTTATTGGAAAGATTCGTCTGAAGTGTCAAATTGGCAACCTCCAATCCGAAGTCACCTGCTACGTCATAGATGCAGACACTTCTTACAACATCCTCTTGGGGCGCCCATGGATACATGATTATATGATCGTGCCTTCCACGCTACACCAGTGCTTCAAATACGTCGACAAATACGGCTTCGTGAAGATAGAATCTGCTGATATCGATCCCTTCAAAGGGTCGAATCCTACTACTCAGACTCCTGCCTATATGAAAAGTCGAAGAGGCACCTTGATGAAGGAGACGCACAAGCTCATACTGAGACAGCCACGGGATCAGAAGGACCCCTGACGATCCACCTCCAAGCTCGCAAACTGGGCAAGTCCGCACCCCTCACCACCACTCTGCGGAAGGACGCGATCAGCCTCTAGGCGCAAGAGGAGTAGATGATAATTCGGCTGCCAAGGTCCAGCCAAGTGCCGAGACCCACAACGAAGCCACTAACAATCAGGTTACCAAGAGTCAGCCAACCACAAGAAGGGAAGCTCAACCCCTCGGACAGGCCCATGACGATACGACTTCCCAGGAAGGGTCGTCACCCCGATGCAAGGTCTGACACTTCTAGCGAACCAGCCACTCCTCGCTCCACATCAAATGCCAAACTGGGGGTCGCTAATCTGCCAACAACTCTCCGCTCTGCGCCATCAACTGAACCACTGACAATCAAGCTTCCTAGGACGTCCTCTCAGTCTTCGTTCACACAGGGGGTAGCCGAAGAGGAACCGGAGCTAGCCAAGTATATGGCTACCCACACTAATATCCCCTCCGCTGATGATGTAATCCCCCTAGAAAAGATACCTTACTTCATCAATAAAGGGTTATCTTTGAACTACACCGAGCTCAATAAGCTATGTACAATGTATGCTATGGAACACGGTATAGGCGCTTACCTACACACACAGGTGACAAATGTGTACAACGCGATCCAGCTTACTCCAGTAGAAGATGCTTACCCAATATTCGAAGGAGGAGATCATCCGATCATCTTCGGCCGGACAAATAACCCGCATCCCCACACCATAGAAGAAGTCGACCTCGGGTCAGATGCCGGGAGACTGACTCTGTATCTCTATAGCCCTCAATCCAAATATCTCATACAGAAACAGGAGAATGATCTAGAGGCGACGCCAGGGTTAAACTACGGCACTGGGCGACGATTACCTTTGAAGCCGCCAGTCCCGGCAGGCAAACCATGGAACTACTACAACAAAACTCGATGCGGGTTAGGGTATGTAACGCCTACTATGACCCCAGAAAGTTCAGATAAAGAATGCGACTGGCAGTCACATTCAACCGGATCACCAACTTCCGACTCAGATACCAGCATCGGAGATGTGTTCAGACAAGTCATGTCAGTCAACATGGTGTTCGCCGACGCTTACGAGGAAGACGAAGACATCCCCGAAATCCTCGAGCTAGAGCCATGGGCTCAGCAATTAGACGCGTAATGGGAAAAGCGGTTTGAACTGAGAGAACCTCATACTGAAGATGAGGTCATACAAGTGGATCTCAGCAGCGAATCTTCTCTAAAACCGATCTTCATCAGTAAAAGCCTAACCGACGAAGAACGGGAGTCGCTGTTAGAACTTGTCAGAGAATACATTGATGTGTTCGCCTGGAGCTATAAAGACATGCCAGGGTTAAATCCTGACATCGCTCTTCACAAACTCAATATTCGACCAGATACGAAGCCAGTCAAGCAACAACAGCGACGCTTCCGCCCAGGCATCATGGACGCGATCGAAGCTAAAGTCAACAAACTGATAGCCAGCGGCTTCATTCGTGAGGAGCAACATCCCGATTGGGTCGCCAATATAGTACCCGTCCTCAAGAAAAATAGGAAGATTTGAATCTGTATCGACTTTCGCAACCTGAACGAGGCATGCCCCAAAGATAAGTTCCTCCTTCCTATCACAGACATCATGATCGACAATACCTGCGGCTTCGAACGCATGTCATTCATGGATGGCTTCTCGGGGTACAACCAAATCAAAATGTCTCATGACGACGAAAAGCATACATCATTCCGAACACCGATTGGCACATACTGCTACACAGTCATGCCTTTCGGTTTAAAGAATGCTGGCGCCACATATCAGAGATCCATGAGCATCATCTTCAGAAACCACTTACGCAAGACGGTAGAGTGCTATGTTGACGATATAGCCGTCAAGAGCCGTAGCAAGGGAGACCATCTGCAGGATCTAAGGACGGTATTCGACCTAATGCGAACGCACAATTTGAAAATGAACCCTACGAAGTCCTTCCTGGGCGTATCCAGCGGGAAGTTCTTAGGCTTCATCATCACTACAAAGGATATCCATGTAGACCCTGAAAAGACAAAAGTAATCATGGAGATGGGTCCCCCGAGAAATCTCCGTGAACTCAGAGGCCTTCAAGGAAGGCTAGCTTACATCAGAAGGTTCATTTCCAACCTCTCCGGGTGATGCCGACCATTCACGCACCTCATGAAGAAAGGAGTCTCATTCGTATAGGACGAAGAATGCCAGCGCGCTTTCGACAGCATCAAAGAATATTTATCAAATCCTTCGGTCTTGGTGGCCCCAGTCCCTGGAAAACCATTCCTGCTCTATGTACGAGCAATGGAACACTCCCTCGGTGCCCTGTTGGCACAAAACAACGATGCAGGCCACGAACAAGCCATATACTATCTCAGCCGAATGATGGTGGGACCCGAGCATCGATACACCGTGGTTGAGAAGGAATGCCTCGCCTTGGTGTTCGCCATTCAGAAGACGCGATACTATGTCACCGGACAAACGATACATGTGATCTCACGGGTCAACCCTCTCAGAGTCCTCATAACCAAACCAGGGGCACTTAGCTCTCGACTCGCTACATGGGCAATATTGCTATCCCCTTATCATATGATCTTTGTCCCACAAAAGGCAGTCAAAGGTCAAGCCCTGGCAGACTTTTTAGCAGCCCACCCAGGTTCGGAGTCCTCCAGAATATACGAAGAGATCCCAGACGAGGTCGTCAACTCGTATGCAACCTCTCACAAGGCTATATGGCGAATGTTCTTTGACGGTGCTTCAAGGACCGGACCTAAAGGCAATATAGTCGTCGGAGTCGGGGTAGTGCTGGTCTCCCCTTCCGGATTGGTGATCAACCGAGCCTATTCCCTCACAGAACCCTGTTCTAACAATGTGGCCGAGTACAACGCTCTGGTCATTGGCCTCCAACTTGCAAGAGAGCTGGGGATAGAATAACTTGAAGCATACGGCGATTTCCAACTAATCGTCAATCAGATCCGGGGTTCGTACGAAGTCCGTCACGAAGACATGATCCCTTATCACCAAATAGCGATCGATATCATCTCGTCATTTGAGGGGTTCTTCATCGAACATGTCCCCAGACTCCGAAACATCCAAGCAGATGCCTTAGCCGATCTTGCCGCTTTCCTAGCAGTTCCGAATTATGATCGCCAATCAGTAGAAGTGATAGGCCATGAACTGGTCTGTCCTAAAAATAATGTGCAATTCGTGGCAAGTTATTCCGTACAGACGATCGATGAAGCCCCAGATTGGAGACAACCATTCATCGACTTCGTCGTCTACGACATCCTGCCCGAGAACCCAAAGGAAGCCACTTCCATCAGAAGGCGTTCTCTCAGATTCTTCTACGATACAGAGACGAAGATGCTGTATCGCCGCTCTTACGACGGATTATTACTTCGGTGTCTGTCAAACACAGAAGCCAAAGAAGCAGTACGAGAAGCTCATGACGGTGTCTGCGGGGCCCACCAACCCGGCCCAAAACTACAAGATCGTCTTCGCCAAATGGGCTACTATTGGCCCACAATGGTGGCAGATGCGATCGATTATGCTAGAAAGTGCAAAGCTTGCCAAGTCCACGCGGACTACATTCATCAACCATCCGAATTTCTACATCCGACGGTGGCGTCCTGGCCATTCGAAGCATGGAGAATGGATATCATTGGTCCAATCACCCCACCTTCCTTTCGAGGACATCGCTTCATACTTGCGATCACGGATTACTTCTCCAAGTGGGCGGAAGCTGCCCCACTCGCAAAAGTCAAGACTTCAAACGTAATCAGCTTCCTTAAGCATCACGTCATCTACCGCTTTGGACTGCCCCGAAGGATCATCCATGATAATGGCCCGCAGTTTGTAAGCCACGCATTCTATCGGTTTTGCGATAAACACCATATTCAGAATATTGCTTCGACGCCGTACAACCCAACAGCAAACGGGTTAGCAGAGGCGTTCAATAAAACGATCATCAAACTCCTCAAGAAGTTTGTCTCCTCCAACAAGCGCAACTGGAACGAGAAGCTCGGTGAATGCTTATGGGCTTATCGCACCACAGTTCGAACAGCCACCGGGAATACACCATTCTCTCTGGTATACGGGAGTGAAGCGGTTCTCCCATTAGAGACTCAAATACCCTCACTCCGCGTCGCCCTCACTTATCAATTGACAACGGATGACAACTACCGACGTCGACTGCAAGAGTTAGAGGCCTTAGATGAAAAGCGCCTCCTAGCTCAGCAAAGGATCGAGCTATACAAGACACGCATCTCAGGAGCCTTCAATAAGAAGGTCAAAATCAGAACATTCTGAGTGGGTGATCTTGTTCTGGCAGACCGGAGACCGATGGTCATGACTCACAAGACCGCCGACAAGTTCCAGCCAAAGTGGGAAGGTCCATTTATCATAGAGACAGTATTCTCCAATGGTGCTTACCGCCTCGCAAAATAAAATGGAGACTTGCTCATGCTGCCCGTCAACGGCAAGTTCCTGAAGAAATACTATGTTTAAACAATATTTTCCAGATTTTTGAGTCACGTACCCGCTGGTACCACTGAACTCGCTCCACAAATTTCCAGATTATCGAGTCATGTATCCGCTGATACCCCTGAACTCACCCTCATAGTTATCCAGATTCTCGAGTCATGTATCCGCTGATACCACTGAACTCACCCTCATAGTTTTCCAGATTATCGAGTCACGTACCCGCTGGTACCACTGAACTCACTCCATGAACTGTCAGATTTCCGAGTCACGTACCCGCTGGTACCACTGAACTCACACCCACCATAATCTAAATTTTTGAGTCACGTACCTGCGTGTACCGCTGAACTCATGCCCTTCTTGCACAAAGATATCCCAAATTTCTAAGTCATGTACCTGCTGGTACCTCTGAACTTACACTTTGATTCCAACATTGTCGAGTTATGTACCCATCAGTACCCCTGAACATACATCTTGGTCACTCTTTTGAAAGAAAGTCATGTATAACTATATCGCTGAACTTTTTTCCTACAAGAGATCCTCCCTCATGATCTAATACCTGCACTCCCAGTGCACAACAAAGGTAACGGGTCCACAAACTTCCAAGACGGCCATGTCCTCATTACCTCTGAGTCGTCCCACTTCCGCCAAAAACAAATCGCCCCCACGTAGAACTTCCATGTCCTCATTACCTCTGAGTTGTTCTATGTACCCTCCTTCATTGAGTCCACTCCTGTCATGTCCTTATTACCTCTGAATGGGAAGGCTCCGTCGAAGAAACCTTCATACTTGCCATGTCCTTATTACCTCTGAGTAAGTATGATGATCCCCTTTCGACCTATTATCTGTACCCACAACCGGAGTACGCCAAGGGTAATAGGTCCACAAATGTCCTCTGTTGACCAACAATATCCTCCGTCGAGTTCACTCCTACCATGTTCTCATTACCTCTAAGTAGGAAGACTCTACGTTTAAAAAACCTCCATGCTTGCCATGTCCTTAGTACCTCTGAGTAAGTATGTTCGTTCCCTCCAACTTGTTGCCCGTATCCAAACCCAGGGTACGTTAGGGGCAATGGGTCCATGCAAAATGTCCCAATAGAATAATCATTACACAGCAAAAGAGTGAAGCAAATATATTTCATTCATTCAGAAATCGGTTACATCTACGCGGTTACAGGAAAAGTTCTTCATGCAGACAAGAAGAAAAGCAAAAAAGAAGCAAAGACTACAGATAGACATTTACGAGAAACCTTAAACCCTAGCCGCAGAAGTGCGTATACAACTCCTTCAACCACCTTACATATGAAGGATGCAATTGAGGAAGATCCTCGTCTAGAATAGGGGAATCAGAATTCCCAGCGCTGCCACCCTCAGTAGTCTCGACAGTGGGGGGGGATGTCGTCCCTCTCAGGCGCTGATTCTTCTTTCATCACCTCCTCCTTAACAGAGGGAGGCCCCTGATTGATGCCAGAGAGCAGCGGCTCCTCTACCACTGCAATCTCAGCATTCGGTGGGGACACTACAAGAACCAAAAGACAAAAAAGAAGTGATGATGAATGATAAAAACAGTCAGAAGTTATTCAGAAGGGTTCCTGCAGCCCGTTGAAAGATAATTTTTCGCGGCTTAGATGTGGAATATATTCCATACGGCTCATGGGACGTACATGCGAACCACGAAATTTGAAAAGCTCGCATCAAATGATTATGCACGAAGTAATGCGGCAGAGCAGCATCTGTTATGGTTTCAAAGCACCCAATCTTCCACACAGTCCTTACCTTCGACGACAACATGAACGTCAAGATGAACGGAGGGTACGGCAGTTGAAGACGAAGCCGACTTCCTACTCTTCGCCACAGCTTTCTTCACTGCCTTGGAAGCCCTAGGTGCCATCGTAGTCTGTCGGTCAGAAGAAGAAAGCAAGACAAAAATCTTAAATCAAGAAGAGTCCAAGAGAGAAATCCCTCCAAAAACCCTTCCATTTATAGAGGACCAAGACCGACGCCTCGTACAAAGAAGTCGACTCTTCGGCTATCGATGCAGACCAGATAATTAAAGATCAGAAACCCTTGGGATCCTGCCCCAAAAAGGGTTTGCATGCAAGACATGATGACGTGGCAAACAGCTATGCGGGTGAACAGTCTTCTGCGGCTAAGTCACTTATGCAGCTGAATAATTCATGCGGCCGAGACTTCTATGCGGTCAGAATTCCATATGCGGCTAGAGGAACCTGGCCATGCTTCTTATTCAAAGTATTTCAATTTTACAAATTAAAAACTTTGAAGGGGGTCCTGTAGTAGCATGGAAAATACTAAAGGAAATGATTCATGCGGCCAGGAAAGATCCATGCGGCTCAGAAAACGCATGCAGCTCAGGGAGTCATGCGGCATAGGAAGCTATGCGGCCCAGGGAATTCTATGCGGCTCAGAAGACACGTGGCCTGATAGTGCTCCCCTCTACCCACGCTGCATTAATTGCTATGGCGGCTGACCCTTCTGAAAAGTTGACAGCCCTGACACCAAAGACAGGTGATTATGGCTCTCCCATAATGATGAATCTCTAGGGAAGAGGAAAGAAATCTCTGACACAAATCTCCCGAGAGCCATAAAAATGCCACGTGGCCTTGCCACGTGGGCATTCGTATGCGGCTCGCTTCTCATGCGGCTCAGAATAAATCCTATGCGGCTCAGGCCATAGGAGCCTCATACGGCTCGAGCAAAGGACTTCCCATGCGGCTCAGAAGTGAATCCATCCTATGCGGCTCAGTCCATAGGAGCCTCATGCGGCTCGAGCAAAGGACTTCCCATGCGGCTCAGAAGTGAATCCATCCTATCCGGCTCAGGCCATAAAAGCCTCATGCGGATCGAGCGAGGACTTCTCATGCGGTTCACGAAGATCATATCCATACGGCCCAGGCAGATATATACCTATGCGGCCCACAAGGATTACTCCTCTGTGGTTAAAGGACTCAAGTAAAGGCCACTGCCCACGCAGCCCTGACACGTGGGCTCATATTCATATGCGGCTCACATTCATATGCGGCTCACTATTCATGCGGTGCAGATTCCCTCCAGCAGCTCCTAGGACACGTGTCCTAAATCGATTAATTTCTCAGATTGGCTGCCATTAAAGATTGGGTCAGATCCCAATAGATCTGGGACACGTGGCAGAAGAATAGATCTGATTTATTCGCAGATATCAGAAGATCAGTATAAGGAAGATTTATTCTAATCAGCATTAATTGCTCATGGGATTTGGTGCAATCTACATCTAATGGCCCAGATTCATCATAATTAAAACGAATGGCCAAGATGGACCAATCTCCAATCCGTCGCCATCTCTAAAAGCTAATCATTGGCAACCCTAATGATCACATCCCACTATTATAAATAGCAAGGTCCATTCCCTTGTAAGATATACAATTTTAGAAAGAAAAATACGTATATACAGAGAGACCCCCCCAATAGTCAGAAAAAAGGAATACACAGAGAGAAAGAGAAGCCAGAAGAGCAACAAAGGAGCAAGAAGAGCATTTCTTCGTCAACGCCTACCATCTTTTCACAGGGAGCCAAGGCTGCATACCGATCGTCCAAGGAGTAAGGCAGGGCTGCCGTCGCCTTTCCGAGCCTCTATCGTCACCCCCAGAATCTAAAATAAACAATTGTACTTAGACTGCTGTACCTAGGTTTCGTTCCTAGGCTTTCTTTGTACAAGCGAGTTTGTAACGTGAAGTAAAAGTTCGGTCCTCCGATAATTGTTCTGTTCTTTTATATTTCATGGCAAACAGGGACGACGCCATCCTGTATTGTAGCTAGCGACAAGGTGCCAAACTGAAGTGATACCACGTTGGCTGACACCGTCTTCACTTCGTAGTCGACGGAGATTACATCCGTATTGATCATGCGCTGGATGTAATTCTTGAGGACATAGCAGTCCTTGGTTGGGTGTCCGACAAACCGATGGTAGTGACAGTACCTCGGGTTGTCTACTTTTTCAACTTCATCAGGACGCTTCGGATCCGGAAGCTTGATCTTGTCACCCTGCTTCAGTATCTCAAAGTGCTGCAGGGTGTCTTCGTCGTTGAACGAATAAACCTCCTTCGGCCTTGGTGCAAGTGGAGGCTTCTGAGTAGGTGCTGATGCACCTTTTGAGGCATTGACAGTCAATGCCTGTTACCCCTTTGTGTCTCGTCCGGGGTCATTGGCTGCAGGCCTTTTTCCCTTATCCTCGAAGATAGAGAAACTAACTCCCAAAAGACGAGCATTGGCTGCCTTCTTCCCCGCGGCTTCTGCTTCAATGATCAAGGAGCTTCAGTCGGGAGGAGGAGTAGAGTTGAGCCAGAGCTTGACTGCAGGCAGCAGTTCATGCTACAGGAGGAGAGGAGTACATGTTCTGGCATGCCCGGAGGCAGTCTGAAGCAGGCCTGTCGAAAGTGTTCGATAAAAACTCGAACTGTTTCATTCTTGTTCTGGCGTATCTCTATAAGGGATGCCATTGTCATGTCCTTCCCGTCGTCGTAGAAACGGTCGAGAAAGAGACGCGTCAGGTCATCGAAGGAAGATATTGAATTGTCGGGGAGGCTGCAGTACCAGTCGTACGCCACTCCTTTCAGTACCCCAACAAATATGCTGGTGAGTAGCACGTCCTCCTTCGGAAGATGTCCCGTCTGAGACTGAAAGTACGTCAGATAGCGACGCGGAGAGTCCTTCCCGTCGTATGGTGTCAGTATTTATGGTTTATATTTTGGAGGATAAACCACCTTATTCCATTCAAGGGGATAAGGTTGGGGGATGCCCATCTTTTGGCGCTCCTCTTGTCTTGTCTTGGACTCAAAGCGCTCGCACAGGTCCATGATCATCTCGACCACGTCTTCCGTGGAGCTGGGAGTCGGAGAAGGTGGTACCACCTGATGTTGAGCATTTGAGGGCTATAACGTTCGAGGTACTTCTCGGCGATCTATGTCCGAGGATACCCGTTGAAGGGGTACACTCGATTCTCTATTAGCCCCTGGGTCGGGACCGGCAGAAGGTATCCTGGTCAAAGCTGATCGTATCTCAAATACTGCTTGAGTCAGTATTTGCATGGAGACAGAGAGGGTTTTGAGTCCTCCTTCCAGGATATCTATGCGCTGGACGAGGTCTGTTGGCGGCGCATCAGACTCGACATCAGCCCCATGTAGAAGCATGGAAAATACTAAAGAAAATGACTCATGCGGCCAGGAAAGATCTATGCAGTTCAGAAAACTCAGACGGCTCAGGGAATCATGCGGCACAAGAGCTATGCGGCCCAAAGCATTCCATGCGGCTCAGAAGTGCTCCCCTCCACCCACGTTGCATTAATTGCTATGACGGCTGACCCCTCTGAAAAGATGACAGCCCTGACACCAAAGGCAGGCAATTATGGCTCTGCCATAATATTGAATCTCTAGGGAAGAGGAAAGAAATCTCTGACACAAATCCCCCGAGAGCCATAAAAATGCCACGTGGCCTTGCCACGTGGGCGTTCGTATGCGGCTCGCTTCTCATGCGGCTCAGAATAAATCCTATGCGGCTCAGGCCATCGGAGCCTCATGCGGCTCGAGCAAAGGACTTCCCATGCGGCTCAGAAGTGAATCCATCATATGCGGCTTAGGCCATGAAAGCCTCATGCAGCTCGAGTGAGGACTTCTCATGCGGTTCAAGAAGATCATATCCATGCGGCCCAGGCGGATATATACCTATGCGGTCCACATGGATTACTCCTCTGTGGTTAGAGGACTCAAGTGAGGGCCACTGCCCACGCAGCCCTGACACGTGGGCTCACATTCATATGAGGCTCACATGCATATGCGGCTCACTAGTCATGCGGTCCAGATTCCCCCCAGTAGCTCCTAGGACACGTGTCCTAAACCGATTGATTCCTCAAATTGGCTGCCATTAAAGATTGGGTCAAATCCCAATAATCTGGGACACATGGCAGAAGGATAGATCTGATTTATTCGCAGATATCAGAAGATTATTATAAAGAAGATTTATTCCAATCAGCATTAATTGCTCATGGGATTTGGTGTAATCTACACCTAATGGTCCAGATTCATCATAATTAAAACGAAGGGCCTGGATTGACCAATCCCCAAGCCACCGCCATCTCCAAGAGCTAATCATTGGCAACCCTAATGATCACATCCCACTATTATAAATAGCAGGGTGCCATTCCCTTACGATATATACAATTTCAGAGAGAAAAAATACATATATACAGAGAGACTTCCCCCCATAGTCAGAGAGAGAATACATACAGAGAGAGAGAGAGAAAGAAGAGCAACAGAGGAGCAAGAAGAGCATTTCTTCGTCTACGCCTACCATCTTTTCACAGGGAGCCAAGGCTGCATACCGATCGTCCAAGGAGTAAGTCAGGGCTGCCGTCGCCTTCCCGAGCCTCTATCGTCACCTCCCAGAATCTAAAATAAATAATTGTACTTAGACTGCTGTACCTAGGCTTTTGTCTCTAGGCTTTCTTTGTACAAGCGAGTTTGTAACGTGAAGTAAAAGTCCGATCCTCCGATAATTATTCTGTTCTTTTATATTTCATGGCAAACAGGGACGACGCCATCCTGTATTATAGTTAGCGGCAAGGTGCGAAACTGGAGTGACACCACGTTGGCTGACACCGTCTTTTCTTCGTAGTCGATGGAGATTACATCCGCATTGATCATGCGCTGGATGTAATTCTTGAGGATATAGCAGTCCTTGGTTGGGTGTCTGACAAACCGATGGTAGTGACAGTACCTCGGGTTATCCACTTTCCCAACCTCATCGGGACGCTTCGGATCCGGAAGCTTGATCTTGTCACCCTGCTTCAGTATCTCAAAGAGCTGCAGGGTGTCTTCATCGTTGAACGAATAAACCTTCTTCGGCCTTGGTACAAGTGGAGGCTTCTGAGTAGGTGCTGATGCACCTTTTAAGGCATTGACAGTCAATGCCTGTTACCCCTTTGTTTCTCGTCCGGGTCATTGGCTGCAGGCCTTTTTCCCTTGTCCTCGAAGATAGAGAAAATAACTCCCAAAAGACGAGTATTGGCTGTCTTCTTCTCCGCGGCTTCTGCTTCAATGATCAAGGAGCTCCAGTCGGGAGGAGGAGTAGAGTTGAGCCAGAGCTTGACTGCAGGCAGCATGTTCATGCTGCAGGAGGAGAGGAGTGCATGTTCTTGCATGCCCGGGTGCAGTCTGAAGCAGGCCTGTCGGAAGTGTTCGATGAAAACTCGAACTGTTTCATTCTTGTTCTGGCGTAGCTTTATAAGGGACGCCATTGTCATGTCCTTCCCGCCGTCGTAGAAACGGTCGAGAAAGAGGCGCGTCAGGTCATCGAAGGAAGATATTGAATTGTCGGGGAGGCTGCAGTACCAGTCGTACGCCACTCCTTTCAGTACCCCAACAAATATGCTGGTGAGTAGCGCGTCCTCCTTCGGAAGATGTCCCGTCTGAGACTGAAAGTATGTCAGATAGCGACGCGGAGAGTCCTTCCCGTCGTATGGTGTCAGTATTTGTGGTTTATATTTTGGAGGATAAACCACCTTATTCCATTCGAGGGGATAAGGTTGGGGGATGCCCATCTTTTGGCGCTCCTCTTGTCTTGTCTTGGACTCAAAGCGCTCGCACAGGTCCCTGATCATCTCGACCACGTCTTCCGTGGAGCTGGGAGTCGGAGAAGGTGGTACCACCTGATGTTGAGCATTTGAGGGCTCTGACGTTCGAGGTGCTTCTCGGCGATCTATGTCCGAGGATACCCATTGAAGGGGTACACTCGATTCTCCATTGGCCCCTGGGTCGGGACCGGCAGAAGGTGTCCTGGTCAAAGCTGACCGTATCTCAAATACTGCTTGAGTCAGTGTTTGCATGGAGACAGAGAGGGTTTTGAGTCCTCCCTCCAGGATATCTATGTGCTGGACGAGGTCTGTTGGCGGCACATCAGACTCGACATCAGCCCCATGTAGAAGCATGGGAAATACTAAAGAAAATGATTCATGCGGCCAGGAAAGATCTATGAGCTTCAGAAAACTCATACGGCTCAGGGAATCATGCGGTACAAGAGCTATGCGGCCCAAAGCATTCTATGCGGCTCAGAAGTGCTCCCCTCCACCCACGCTGCATTAATTGCTATGACGGCTGACCCCTCTGAAAAGTTGACAGCCCTGACACCAAAGGCAAGCAATTATGGCTCTGCCATAATGATGAACCTCTAGGGAAGAGGAAAGAAATCTCTGACACAAATCCCCCGAGAGCCATAAAAATGCCACGTGGCCTTGCCACATGGGCGTTCGTATGCGGCTCGCTTCTCATGCGGCTCAGAATAAATCCTATGCGGCTCAGGCCATAGGAGCCTCATGCGGCTCGAGCAAAGGACTTCCCATGCGGCTCAGAAGTGAATCCATCCTATGCGGCTTAGGCCATGAAAGTCTCATGTAGCTCGAGCGAGGACTTCTCATGCGGTTCAAGAAGATCATATCCATGCGGCCCAGACGGATATATACCTATGCAGCCCACAGGGATTACTCCTCTGTGGTTAGAGGACTCAAGTGAGGGCCACTGCCCACCCAGTCCTGAAACGTGGGCTCACATTCATATGCGGCTCACATGCATATGCAGCTCACTAGTCATACGGTCCAAATTCCCCCCAGCAGCTCCTAAGACACGTGTCCTAAACCGATTGATTCCTCAAATTGGCTGCCATTAAAGATTGGGTCAAATCCTAATAATCTGGGACACATGGCAGAAGGATAGATCTGATTTATTCGCAGATATCAGAAGATTATTATAAAGAAGATTTATTCCAATCAGCATTAATTGCTCATGGGATTTGGTGTAATCTACACCTAATGGCCCAGATTCATCATAATTAAAATGAAGGGCCTGGATTGACCAATCCCCAAGCCCTCGCCATTTCCAAGAGCTAATCATTGGCAACCCTAATGATCATATCCCGCTATTATAAATAGCAGGGTGCCATTCCCTTACGATATATACAATTTCAGAGAGAAAAAATATATATATACAGAGAGACTTCCCCCCATAGTCAGAGAGAGAATACATACAGAGAGAGAGAGAAGCCAGAGGAGCAACAGAGGTGCAAGAAGAGCATTTCTTCGTCAACACCTACCATCTTTTCACAAGGAGCCAAGGCTGCATACCGATCGTCCAAGGAGTAAGGCAGGGCTGTCGTCGCCTTCCCGAGCCTCTATTGTCACCCCCCAGAATCTAAAATAAACAATTGTACTTAGACTGCTGTACCTAGGCTTTCGTTCCTAGGCTTTCTTTGTACAAACGAGTTTGTAACGTGAAGTAAAAGTCCGGTCCTCCGATAATTGTTCTGTTCTTTTATATTTCATGGCAAACACCCCAGTCACATTTACTGTCATGACGTGGACGGGAGTGGATGGATGGGTTGAGGCCTCACTCTCGGCCTCACTCTCTTGTAGGGGAGTTGCCTCTCCTGTAGCTTCATCTTGGCTACCCCCGGCTATGTTCGGAAGAACATTCACCACGGGCGCATCTGCAAAGGCCTGATTACCCTCAGCTCCGTCTTGAAGGGCCTCTTCGTCTCCGAAACTCGGGTCCGCAGATGCTAGACTACCCCCAGCTATGTTCTGGGGGATATCTTCGTCTTCAGGGGCTTCTGGGAGGCTGACTTCGCCTCGAGGATCTGCCCCAGGTGTGCTTTGGACACATTCGTCTTCGGAAGGAGGCTCGACAAGGGTCTGACTACGCCCAGCTTCCTCCAAGATCTTCTTCCTCCCTCGAGTGCCTTCGAACACTCCGGAGGACGAGACAGCTGTCTTAGTTTTCCTCGGCTGGCTTTTAGACAAGGAAGAGGAACTGCCAGTCGCCTTTCGGACTGACGAAGAGTTGGACATCACGTTGCATGAAGCAACCATTGGTTCTTCTTCTGTTGACACCTTCTTCTCGAGGCGACGTCGGAGGGGTGTCGAGGATTACAGCCGCTGGAACACCGACTGCCTTGGTGGGACTGCCGCTTTGCAACAGCAGTTGATGATGACCACAGCACAAGTAGCACAATTAGCTAACACTCCGGCCAAATTGTCTCTGTACGAACTCCTAAGGCTCTCCAAGGACGCTCGTATTGCATTGAGCGAAGCACTCCAAAATGTCGATGCCTATCTGGCTCAATCCAACCTCACCGGGGAAGACTCACCTGTGGATCTCCAGGATAGTGCCTGTACGGAAGCAATGCCCAACATCGTCTTCACTCCGCAGGACATGCTCATCAAAACCAACCTACATGATCGTCCGCTATACTACACGGGATACATCGGCGACGTGAAAGTGGATCGGATGCACATTGATCCTGGCTCTTCCATAAGCATCATTCCGAAGGGTCTGCTACATCATCTCCGTATCCCAATGCATCGCCTGACACCTACAAGCACCGCCATCAGCGGTTTCAATTCGGGCTGGAGCTACCCTATCGAAAAGATTCGTCTGAAGTGTCAGATTGGCGATCTCCAATCCGAAGTCACCTGCTACGTCATAGATGCAAACACTTCTTATAATATCCTCTTGGGGCACCCATGGATACACGATTACATGATCGTGCCTTCTACGCTACACCAGTGCTTCAAATATGTCGACAAACACGGCTTCGTGAAGACAGAATTTCCTGATATCGATCCCTTCAAGGGGGTCGAATCCTACTACTCAGACTCCTGCCTATACGAAAAGTCGAAGAGGCACCTTGATGAAAGAAATGAACAAGCTAGTACCCAAACGGCTACGGGATCCGAAGGACCCCTGACGATCCATCTCCAAGCTCGCAAACTGGGCAAGTCCGCACCCCTTACCGCTACTCTGCGGAAGGACGCGATCAGCCTCTCGGCGCAAGAGGAGCAGATGATAATCCGGCGGCCAAGGTCCGGCCAAGTGCCGAGACCCACAACGGGGCAACTGACAATCAGACTGCCAAGAGTAAGTCAACCCCAAACAGGAAAGCTCAATCCCTCCGATAAGCCGTTGACGATACGCCTTCTCAAGAAGGGTCGTCACCCTGACGCAAGGTCTGACACTTCCAGCGAACCGGCCACTCCTCGCTCCACCTCGAGTGCCAAACTGGGGGTCACTAGTCTGCCAACAACTCCATGCTTTGCCCCGTCAACTGAACCACTGACGATCAAGCTCCCCAGGTCGTTCTCTCAGTCTTCATTTACACAGGGGGTAGCCGAAGAGGAACCGAAGTTAGCCATGTATGTGGCTGCCCACACGAATGTTTCCTCCGCTGATGATGTAATCCCTATAGAAAAGATACCTTAATTCATCAATAAAGGGTTATCTTTGAACTATACCGAGCTCAATAAGCTATGTACAATGTATGCTATAGAACACGGCATAGGTGCTCACCTACACACACAGGTGACAAATGTGTATACCGCGATCCAGCTTACCCCAGTAGAAGATGATTACCGAATATTCGAGGGAGGAGATCATCCGATCATCTTCGGCCGGACGAACAACCCGCATACCCTCACCATAGAAGAAGCCGACCTCGGGTCAGATGCCGGGAGACTGCCTCTGTATCTCTATAGCCCTCAATCCAAATATCTCATGCAGAAACAGGGGTATGATCTAGAGACGACGCTAGGATTGAACTACGGCACTGGACGATGATTACCTTTGAAGCCGCCAGTCCCGGCGGGCAAACTACGGAACTACTATAACAAAACTCGATGCGGGTTAGGGTATGTAACGCCTACTACGACCCCTGAAAGTTCAGATGAAGAATGCGACTGGCAGTCACATTCAACCAGATCACCAACTTCCGACTCAGATACCAGCATCGGAGATGTGTTCAGACAAATCATGTCGGTCAACATGGCATTCGTCGACGCTTATTAGGAAGACGAAGATATTCCCGAAATCCTTGAGCTAGAACTATGGGCCCAGCAGTTGGACGCACAATGGGAAAAGCGGTTCGAACAGAGAGAACCTCATACTGAAGACGAGGTCATACAAGTGGATCTCGTCAGCGAATCTTCTCCAAAACCAATTTTCGTCAGTAAAAGCCTAACAGACGAAGACCGGGAGTCGCTGTTAGAACTTGTCAGAGAGTACATTGATGTGTTCGCCTGGAGCTACGAAGACATGCCAGGGTTAAATCCTGACATCGCTCTTCACAAACTCAATATTCGACCAGATGCGAAGCCAGTCAAGCAACAAGAGCGACGCTTCCGCCCAGGCATCATGGACGCAATCGAAGCTGAAGTCAACAAACTGATAGCCAGCGGCTTCATTCGTGAGGAGCAACATCCCGATTGGGTCACCAATATAGTACCCATCCTCAAGAAGAATAGGAAGATTCGAATCTGCATCGACTTCCGCAACCTGAACGAGGCATGCCCCAAAGATGAATTCCCCCTTCCTATCACAGATATCATGATCGACAATACCTGCGGCTTCGAACGCATGTCATTCATGGATGGCTTCTCGGGGTATAGCCAAATCAAAATGTCTCCTGACGACGAAAAGCATACATCATTCCGAACACCGATTGGCACGTACTACTACACAGTCATGCCTTTCGGTTTAAAGAATGCTGGCGCCACATATCAAAGAGCCATGAGCATCATCTTCAGAGACCACTTACGCAAGACGGTAGAGTGCTATGTTGACGATATAGCCGTCAAGAGCCGTAGCAAGGGAGACCATCTGCAGGATCTAAGGACGGTATTCGACCTAATGCGAACGCACAATTTGAAAATAAACCCTACGAAGTCCTTCCTGGGCGTATCCAGTGGAAAGTTCTTAGGCTTCATCATCACTGCAAAGGGTATCCATGTAGACCCTGAGATGACAAAAGCAATCATGGAGATGGGTCCCCCGAAAAATCTTCGTGAACTCAGAGGCCTTCAAGGGAGGTTAGCTTACATCAGAAGGTTCATTTCCAACCTCTCCAGACGATGTCGACCATTCACGCACCTCATGAAGAAAGGAGTCTTATTCGTATGGGACGAGGAATGCCAACGTGCTTTCGACAGCATCAAAGAATATTTGTCAAATCCTCCGGTCTTGGTGGCCCCAGTCCCTGAAAAACCATTCCTGCTCTATGTACGAGCAATGGAACACTCCCTCGGTGCCCTGTTGGCATAAAACAACGATGCAGGGCACGACCAAGCCATATACTACCTCAGCCGAATGATGGTGGGACCCGAGCACCGATACACCGCTGTAGAGAAGGAATGCCTCGCCTTGGTGTTCGCCATTCAGAAAACACGACACTATGTCACCGGACAAACGATACATGTGATCTCACGGGTCAACCCTCTCAGAGTCCTCATGACCAAACCAGGGGCACTTAGCTCTCGACTCGCTACATGGGCAATATTGATGTCCCCTTATCATATGATCTTTGTCCCGCAAAAGGCAGTCAAAGGTCAAGCCCTGGCATACTTTTTAGCAGCCCACCCAGGCTTGGAGTCCTCCAGGATATATGAAGAGATCCCAGATGAGGTCGTCGACTCGCATGCAACCTCTCACGAGAATATATGGCGAATGTTCTTCGACGGTGCTTCGAGGACCGGACCTAAAGGCAATATAGTCGTCGGAGTCGGGGTAGTGCTGGTCTCCCCTTCCAGATTGGTGATCAACCGTGCCTATTCCCTCACAGAACCCTGCTCTAACAATGTGGCCGAGTACAACGCTCTGGTCATTGGCCTCCAACTTACAAGAGAGCTGGGGGTAGAGTACCTTGAAGCATACGACAATTTCCAACTAATCGTCAATCAGATCCGGGGTTCGTACGAAGTTCGTCATGAAGACATGATCCCCTATCACCAAATAGCGATCGATATCATCTCGTCGTTTGAGGGGTTCTTTATCGAACACGTCCCCAGACTCCGAAATATTGAAGCCGATGCCCTAGCTGGTCTTGCCGCTTCCCTAGCAGTTCCGAATTATGATCGCCAATCAGTGGATGTGATAGGCCACGAATTGGTCTGTCCCAAAAATAATGTGCAATTCGTGGCAAGTTATTCCACACAGACGGTCGACGAAGCACCCGACTGGAGACAACCGTTCATCGACTTCGTCGTCTACGACATCCTGCCCGAGAACCCGAAGGAAGCCACTTCCATCAGAAGGCGATCTCTCAGATTCTTCTACGACACAGAGATGAAGATGCTGTATCGCCGCTCCTACGACGGATTACTACTTCGGTGTCTGTCAAACGCGAAAGCCAAAGAAGCAGTACGAGAAGCTCACGACGGTGTCTGCGGGGCCCACCAGCCCGGCCCAAAACTGCAAGATTGCCTTCGCGGAATGGGCTACTATTGGCCCACGATGGTAGCAGATGCGATAGATTATGCAAGAAAATGCAAAGCCTGCCAAGTCCATGCGGACTTCATCCACCAACCATCAGAATTTCTATATCCGACAGTGGCGTCCTGGCCATTCGAAGCATAGGAAATGGATATCATTGGTCCAATCACCCCACCTTCCTCTCGAGGACACCGCTTCATACTTGCGATCACTGATTTCTTCTCCAAGTGGGCGAAGGCTGTTCCGCTCTCAGAAGTCAAGACTTCGAACGTGATGAGCTTCCTTAAGCATCACGTCATCTACCGCTTTGGACTGCCCCGAAGGATCATCCATGATAATGGACCGCAGTTCGCAAGCCACGCATTCTATCGGTTTTGCGATAAACACCGCATTCAGAATATCGCTTCGACGCCGAACAACCCGGCAGCAAACGGGTTAGCAGAGGCATTCAACAAAACAATCATCAAACTCCTCAAGAAGTTTGTCTCCTACAACAAGTACGACTGGAATGAGAAGCTCGGCGAGTGCTTATGGGCTTATCGTACCACAGTACGGACCGCCACCGGGAATACACCATTCTCTCTAGTATACGAAAGTGAGGCAATTCTCCTATTAGAGACTCAAATACCCTCACTCCGCGTCGCCCTCACTTATCAATTGACAACGGATGATAACTACCGACGTCGACTGCAAGAATTTGAGGCATTAGATGAAAAGTGCCTCTTAGCTCAGCAGCAAATTGAGCTATACCAAGCACGCATCTCTGGAGCCTTCAACAAGAAGGTCAAAATCAGAACATTCCAGGTAGGCGATCTCGTCTTGGCAGTCCGGAGACCGATGGTCATGACTCACAAGACCGCCGGCAAGTTCCAACCAAAATGGAAGGCCCATTTATCATAGAGACAGTATTCTCCAACGGTGCTTACCGCCTCGTAAAACAAAATGGAGACTTGCTCATGTTGCCCGTCAACGGCAAGTTCCTGAAGAAATATTATGTCTAAATGACATTCCAGATTACCGAGTCACGTACCCGCTGGTACCGCTGAACTCCCATCCACAACATTTCAGATTATTGAGTCACGTACCCGCTGGTACCACTGAACTTACCCCATAAATTTCCAGATTTTCGAGTCATGTACCCGCTGGTACCGCTGAACTCACCCCATAAATTTCCAGATTTTTGAGTCATGTATCCGCTGATACCACTGAACTCACCCTCATCGTTTGTCAAATTTTCGAGTCATGTACCCATCGGTGTCGCTGAACTCACACTCACCATTCTCCAGATTCCCGAGTCACGTACCCGCTAGTACCGCTGAACTCACACTTTCTCAAATATTCTAAATTATCGAGTCATGTACCTACTGGTGCCTCTGAACTCACATTCCGGTCACTCTTTCGGATAGTAAGTCACGTATTATTATACCTCTGAACTTTCTTCCTGGAAGAGATCCTCCTTCATGATCCATTACCCGCGCTTCTAGTGCACAAAAAGGGTAATCGATCCACAAATTTCCAAAACGGCCATGTCCTCATTACCTCTGAGTCGTTCCACCTCCGCCAAAAACAAACCACCCCTCACATATAACTTCCATGTCCTCCTACCTCTGAGTTGTTCTATGTACCCCATGTCAAAGAAACCCTCATGATCACCATGTCCTCAGTGCCTCTGAGTCAGTGTAGTTGATTCCTTTCTTTTAAACTTATTATCCGTATCCAAAACCAGGGTACGTTAGGGACAATGGGTCCACGCAAAATGACCCAATAAAAGGATTATTACAAAGCAAAAGAGTGAAGCAAATATATATTCCATTCATTCAGAAATCAGCTACATCCACACGATTGTAAACAAGTCAAAAGAGTTCTTCATGAAGATAAGAAGAAAGGCGAAACAAAACAAAGACTACAGACAGACAACCACGAGAAGCCCCTACATCCTAGTTACAGGAACGCATATACCATTCCCTCAACCATCTCACATATGAAGGATGCAAGTGAAGAGCATCCTCGTCCAGAATAGGAGAAACAGAGTTCCCTGCGCTGCCACCCTCAGCAGTCTCAATATTTGGAGGGTTGCCGTCCCCCTCAGACGCAAGTTCTTCTTTCTTCATTTCCTCCTTAACAGAGGGAGACCCCTGGCTGACGATAGGAGGCTGTGGCTCCTCTGACGCCGCAGTCTCAGCACTCGGTAGAGATACTGCGAGAACCAAAGACGAAGAAAATAAAAATAGTCAGAAATGATCATGCGGCTCGTTTCAGACAAGTCTCATGCGGCTCAGATATGGGGTATATCCTCATACGGCTCAAAAAAAAAGGACGTGTATGCGGGCCATGTAGTTTAAGAAGTTCACGTCAAAGTCTTGTACATGAAGCATGCAGTAAGGCAGGCTCTGTTAGGGTTTTGAATCGACTACCTAATCATTACCTTCGATGGCAATATGAACGTCAAGACGAACGGAGGGCACGATAATCGAGGGCAAAGCCAACTTTTTGCTCCTCGCCACAGCCTTCTTCACAGCCTTAGAATCCCTGGGTGCCATTGTTGTCTGATGAACAGAGGAAGAAAAGACGACAAGAATCTGAGTTAAAAAAGAGTCTAAGAGAGAAGACCGTCCAAATGCCCCTTCTATTTATAGACATAGAACTATGGACCGTCGCCTCGTACAAACGCGATCGACTCTTCGGCTATCGAACCAAACCAACCATTTAAAGACTGATCTCTTGGGATCCTGTCCCAAAAAGATCTACACGCACGGCATAATGATGTGGCAAAGTGCATATGCGGTTCAAATGGCCATGCGGCTGAGTCACCTATGCGGCTGAACAAATCTATGCGGCCAAGCTATCCATGCGGTCAGGATTCCATATGCGGCTAGAAGAACACAGCCATGCTTCTTATTCAAAGTATTTCAATTTTACAAATTGAAAACTTTGAAGGGGGTCCTGTAGAAGCATGGAAAATACTAAAGAAAATGACTCATGCGGCCAGGAAAGATCTATGCGGTTCAGAAAACTCATGCGGCTTAGGAAATCATGCGGCACAAGAGCTATACGGCCAAAAGCATTCCATGCGGCTCAGAAGTGCTCCCCTCCACCCACGCTACATTAATTGCTATGACGGCTGACCCCTCTGAAATGTTGACAGCCCTGACACCAAAGGCAGGTAATTATGGCTATGCCATAATGATGAATCTCTAGGGAAGAGGAAAGAAATCTCTGAAAAAATCCCTCGAGAGCCATAAAAATGCCACGTGGCCTTGCCACGTGGGCGTTCGTATGCGGCTCGCTTCTCATGCGGCTAAGAATAAATCCTATACGGCTCAGGCCATAGGAGCCTCATGCGGCTCGAGCAAAGGACTTCCCATGCGGCTCAGAAGTGAATCCATCCTATGCGGCTCAGGCCATGAAAGCCTCATGCGGCTCGAGCGAGGACTTCTCATACGGTTCAAGAAGATCATATCCATGCGGCCCAGGCGGATATATACCTATGCGGCCCACAGGGATTACTCCTCTGTGGTTAGAGGACTTAAGTGAGGGCCACTGCCCACGTAGCCCTGACACGTGGGCTCACATTCATATGCGGCTCACATGCATATGCGGCTCACTAGTCATGCGGTCTAGATTCCCTCCAGCAGCTCCTAAGACACGTGTCCTAAACCGATTGATTCCTCAAATTGGCTGCCATTAAAGATTGGGTCAAATCCCAATAATCTGGGACACATGGCCGAAGGATAGATCTGATTTATTCGCAGATATCAGAAGATTATTATAAAGAAGATTTATTCCAATCAACATTAATTGCTCATAGGATTTGGTGTAATCTACACCTAATGGCCCAGATTCATCATAATTAAAACGAAGGGCCTGGATTGACCAATTCTCAAGCCGCTGCCATCTCCAAGAGCTAATCATTGGCAACCCTAATGATCACATCCCACTATTATAAATAGCAGGGTGCCATTTCCTTACGATATATACAATTTCAGAGAGAAAAAATACATATATACAGAGAGACTTCCCCCCATAGTCAGAGAGAGAATACATACAGAGAGAGAGAGAAGCCAGAGGAGCAACAGAGGAGCAAGAAGAGCATTTCTTCGTCAACGCCTACCATCTTTTCACAAGGAGCCAAGGCTGCATACCGATCGTCCAAGGAGTAAGACAGGGCTGCCGTCGCCTTCCCGAGCCTCTATCGTCACTCCCCAGAATCTAAAATAAATAATTGTACTTAGACTGCTGTACCTAGGCTTTCGTCCCTAGGCTTTCTTTATACAAGCGAGTTTGTAACGTGAAGTAAAAGTCCGGTCCTCCGATAATTGTTCTGTTCTTTTATATTTCATGGCAAACACCCCAGTCACGTTTACTGTCATGACGCGAACGGGAGTGGATGGATGGGTTGAGGCCTCACTCTCGACCTCACTCTCTTATAGGGGAGTTGCCTCTCCTGTAGCTTCGTCTTGGCTATCCCCGGCTATGTTCGGGAGAATATTCACTACGGGCGCATCTGTAAATGCCTGATTACCCTCAGCTCCGTCTTGAAGGGCCTCTTCGTCTCTGGAACTCGGGTCCGCAGATGCTAGACTACCTCTAGCTATGTTCTGGGGGATATCTTCGTCTTCAGGGGCTTCTGGAAGGCTGACTTCGCCTCGAGGATCTGCCCCAGGTGTGCTTTGGACACATTCGTCTTCGGAAGGAGGCTCGACAAGGGTCTAACTACCCCCAGCTTCCTCCAAGATCTTCTTCCTCCCTCGAGTGCCTTCGAACACTCTGGAGGATGAGACAGCTGTCTTAGTTTTTCTCGGCTGGCTTTTAGACAAGGAAGAGGAACTGCCAGTCGCCTTTCGGACTGACGAAGAGTTGGACATCACGTTGCATGAAGCAACCATTGGTTCTTCTTCTGTTGACACCTTCTTTCCGAGGCGACGTCGGAGGGGTGTCGAGGATTACAGTCGCTAGAACATCGACTGCCTTGGTGGGACTGCCGCTTTGCAACAACAGTTGATGGTGACCACAGCACAAGTATGCTCCGTGAGAGGCGTATCGTGCTTGTCAGTCAACTCTCCTGATCGGTGCTTGTGAGTGATCATGTTGCGTAGATCATTGGAGGAGAGTGCCACCTTCGCACCCCCTTCAAGCGCATGGCAAGACCAAGCGCCAGGGTGGTCAAGTGAGTGCTACGTCCCCTGATCTAATACCAAACAGGCATCCCGATCAGTAGTGGAGGAACCACAACATTTAGAGTGACTTGAATGAACCTCAAACGTACAACCAGAGGAGGCGCAGGAGTTCAAGACCACTAGATTTGCCTTACTTGACTTGGTTGTGCACACAGTAGATGCGCCCAAGTAAGACAAGGACTTTGAAGGTCGGCTCGTTTTTTGTGCCGCAGCACTCGAGTCGACCTTGTACAGCTTACCATCAGCAGCGCGCATGATTGTGAGCGCATGCTTCTGGCTTGCTGCTGGCATAGCACGTTTGGGGCGTATGGCCCGTGTTATCTTAGATTTCTTCGTACCAGGCCGCTGGGGCGCGTAGTACTCAGAATCCAAATTCTCCTCACCATTACAGCGAGTGAGTCTGTCAAAGACAGAGACCTTCTGTGGCACATCAGAGGTGATGTGTGGGGCATTGGCTGCGCCCCTGCTCCATCGACGCATCTTCCTCGTCTGAGAGGAAGATGGCTGGGGAATGTGGTTAGCCGCACGTTTTCCCGAGAGATGCACTGCACCAGCGGGCGCATCTTGGTTGCTAAGGACGTCAGTAGGAATGGAAGGCTGGATTGGCGCATCCCCTTCGGTGGTGGTACCCGAGGCATCGACCTTGCGTACCCAGACTCAGTGGGTCTTCTTCGGCTTCGACAGCCGCTTCGAAGGACTCGCACTTCCTTCAAAGATGAACTCCTCATACGCCTGTTGATTGAGGCGTACGACCAGCGTCTTCTGGGAGGAGCCCACCTTCACTTCATCGGATTACGACACAGCTTTCTCGGTGGAGGAGAAAGAGGTCCCCAGCAGAGTCGCCAGCTTGTTTGCCATTAAAATTCTTTGATTGCAAATTTTAATACAAACAGAACAATGTTACAATATAGGACTTAGATATAGTCCTAGTAGTACACTTTTGTTTATCTAGGTTCCTTGTGCCGATGGAGTGAGTGTTAATGCGTTGACTCCGTTGACGATCTGACGACGGTTATCAGTTCTCTGAAGGTCTGGATTACTCTGGGTGCTGGAGCTTGCTGAGAGGAGGAAGAAGTTGAGTGTCTGTATCTGCCTCTCTGGTGGTGCAAAGTCTCTGTATGTTTGTTGTGGAGGTTGGTATATGTGTGAGAGAAGGAAATGATCCCTCTATTTATAGCTTTGCAGGCTGGCTGCTCATGTGCGTATGTAGGATGCGCCTGTACGCGGGGACACCACGTGTTGATTGCTGATGGAGGACCATGAACGATGCACCCTGATCAAGGGGTTGACTTCTTCATATTATTGTTGTGAACCAGCACGTAACAGAGAAGAAGATCTTTCTGTTACTGAGATCTTGCGTGAGTTGAGTCAAAGGACACGTGCCATCGACCCATGGCTCGGAGATCTCGGATTTGATGGGAGAATAATCTGGTAGGATGCGCCTAGGATTGGATGCATGAGGAGACTTTGGCTCGTAACCTTTAGGAGTCACGAACCATTCTGGGCACATGGCTTTTGAGGCGCATGCGAGGCTTCAATAGTGACTTTACTCATGTCTTTAGGGATCGGTGAAATGTCTGAAGCGTATGGCTTTTGAGGCGCATACAGATTTGGGCGCGTGGCTGCAGAGGCGCATGTGAGTGGTTGGGTGGCCACGTGGTAGTAGCCGTTGGAGGGAAGTAATGATGATGCTGATGTTGGCGACGCTTCATCTTCTGAAAAAGCTGTCAACTGTTCAGACTTCGGGAGGCGTGCTGCCAACTCTGTCAGTTCGGCATTTAATGTTTTCGACATTCGATGGACAGCTGAGTGGGCGTGTCGGTTGGCGTTCCACTAGGCGTATGGGGACGCATGGGGGCGCATGCTTATGAAGCGCTTGGTGCTGAAGGGCACGTTTGTGTGATGCGCTTAATGTTGTAGGGCACGTCTGTGTGATGTACGGTTTGGCCGGCAAATCTGCTTCGTGACATGTCTTTAATGGTCCGTCTGTTGAGTTCTTCGAGTCATTAATGACTCTCTGACTTAGCAGAATTTGAAGGGAAGAATTCATCATCATGAATACAAGTTTATTGTACTAACTTCGGGAAGGTTGCCACTTGGCGCATGGGTTTAATTTGTCCTGGCCTATGAATAGCAACAGTTTGAGAGAGTTTTGTTGTCTCTCCCTTGACTTCTTGACGAAGATGGATTCGAATGATCCTCCTCCTTGGCAAGATGTTGTACTGTGGATGATGGTTCTCCTTGTTCGAATAAGCTTTGACGGTTTAACTCCTTCAGAATATAAGAGCCCCAGGCTGATAGATGCGCCTGTGCGTTGACGAGGAAGTGATTCGCTCTGACGGAGTGGAGTGATGCGCTGGAAGACAGGTACAGCAGGTTGTAACTATTGGAACACAGACTGCCTTGGTGGTGGAGCCACTGTCTTATGGTAGCAGCAGTTGATGGCGACCGTAGCACAAGTGTGCCCTGTGAGGGGCGCATTATGCTTGTTGGTCGGCTCTCCTGATCGGCGTTTATGAATGATCACATTACACAAATCGTTAGAGGAGAGTGCCACCTTCACACCCCCATCAGGCGCAAGGTCAGGCCAAGCGCCGGGGTGGTCAAGTGAGAGTGCCACCTTTATACCCCAATCAGGCGCATGGCAAGGCCAAGCGCAGGGGTGGTCAAGTGAATGCTGCGCCCCCTGATCTTCCGATCAGTAGTGGGGGAACAACATTTAAAGTGACTTGAACGGACCTCAGACGCACAACCAGAGGAAGCACGGGAGTTCAAGACCACTGGGTTTGCCTTGCTCGACTTGGTTGTGAACGCAATAGATGCGTCCAAGTGAGACAAGGACTTTGAAGGTCGGCTCATTTCTGGCGCAGAAGCACCTGAATCGACCTTATACAGCTTACCATCAGCAGTGCGCATGATTGTGAGAGCATGCTTCTGGTTTACTGCTGGCATAGCACGTTTGAGGCGCATGGCCCGTGCCGTCTTGGACTTCTTCGTACCAGCCCGTGGGGCGCATAGTACTCAGAGTCCAAATTATCCTCGCCATGACAGCGAGTGAAGAACTTGCAGCCAACCCAGAAGAAGAAAAGAACAACTGCAACTTTTTGTGGCTCGAACGGGCTCCCTGGATAACGGGCTCCCTTTTCTTTATTTATTTTTTTGGTGCCCTCTTCAAAGGAGGCAAGAGGGCTCTATATATATAGTGGAATGAGAGCTCTCTTCTTCTCCTTTCCGATTGGGATTAAAAGCAAGATCCCTCCTTTTTATGCTTCTACAACAAATAATGTACAAGGATATGATCATCAGGCATATAAGACAGTAAAGCATCCCAAACTATAATATATATAGATGATCATGAAGCTAGTGATACAAAATAAAAAACTAGCAAGACTAAGTAATACATGATCATCTCTAGCTGCAGTCTAGAAATATAACATCATGTCTAAGCCCCTAGGCCAAATGTCAAGTCTAAAACATGAGCTAAACACGTGCTCGGTAGTTAAACGCCTCAAAAGAATATGCATAAAAAAATTGGGTAAGAGAAAGAACACCTACTCAAGCACCGTGGTGCTCCGGGTGGTCACCATCGAATGGAAGGTATGAAAGATCCTCGGGCTCCTCAACTAATTCTGGTCAATGCAAAACCAGTGGGGTCAGAATCCTAATAGCAAGTACCACAAAGAAAGCTAAACTATAAACTAAAACCAGCATGCAATTTATAATATCTCTAAGATAAAGCAGTAAACAAAACTGGAATAATAAATTGGTACCACAGTGTATACAAAAGGAAACTGAGAACCTGTAAGGAAATAGCAAGTGAATATGTAGAATAAACTGGACATGTGAGCATGTGGTGAAGCCGAGCATGTAGTAGGAAATAGCATGTTAAGAAAATGACAGGAAGCTAAGCACTGAAAAGATAAACTTGACAAGCCTAGACTAGACAGGAAATGGACTCCATCATCAATCACGGCCAAACAATGAGTACGGCTTGCTACTTAGCTAACTAGGGTTATCATAATCATAATTACTAACATATGCAAGTTTGAGAAATCTAATTCCAGTTATCTTCCCTGCAGACTATCCGATTGATCCAAGCCAGTAAGAAACATGTGTCCTAAAGAACTGTCCCATTCGACGGTGTGCTGAAAGAGTGCTCATCATGACAGATAACTCCAAATCCTTAGTAGATATTATATAAGACCAGGAAACAAGGGGTACAGGTAACCAGAAAAATCTCACCTCCCAATGATCTAAATAATCAAGCTAGTTGTATAGTTCCTAACATATTTATTAAGATTTCGGGTGTGGCATTCTACAGAATCCATCCTAGGCATGAGACATGCGAGACTGGACAAGACAAGCATGACTGTGCACTACAACAAGCCACAACAAGACATGACAATATCAAGACAAGAGTGTGCTACGACGAGCCACTATCAATGAGCTAGACATGTACTAGAATCAAGAGTGCGCCATGACAGACCACTATCAAGCAAGCTAGGAAAAGACATGTACAAGGGTGCACCACGATGGGTCACAATCAAGTAAATATTGAATATGGCATAGACTGTAAAGTATAATAAATCTAGAAGCACATAGCAATACATAGTGAGTATAGAGAACATATGAACATAATCTAGTGCCAAGTGTATATTGAAGAACAGATGGCAACTCTAGAGGGGGGTGAATAGAGTTAAAGCAATAATTACCAATTAAAAAATCAACTCTTTCACGATCTAAAATTAATCAGAGTAAATACGAAAAATAAATAAAGAGCAAGAGAGCATACGCAAACACAGCCGATTTTAACCTGGTTTTCCTCGTGGAGGACTAGTCCAGGCCTGAAAACTCTAGCTCAGGATTAAATCTACTATTTGTGAAATAGTAGTTACACCCCGTGCCTTTACTTCAGAAGAGCACGTCAACTTCTTACAATGGATCGCAGTGGCGATGCTTGGAATTTTCCAAGCTATTTCTTGAACTCTTGCACAAGACTCCTAACTGAGAGATGCTGAGCACTCGAGACTTAGGAAACTTGTCGCTAGTAGATGAGAAAGGTATGGCTTATATTGAGCTTAAGAGAGAAGAGAAGAGAAGATTGGATGATGAAAATGAGAGAATTCTTGGCCTATTTATAGGTTTTTAACAGGCAGAATTTGGCCAGAATTCTGGTAGGAATTTTCAAAAATTTGGCCGTTCGACAACTAGCAACCAGCCAACCCTAAAAATTAGGGTGATGATTTTTAGGGGACAGAGTTCGGCCCGAACTCTGTGTGGAGGCAGAGTTCGGCCAGAACTCTGTCTCCAGAGCACAAAATTGGTCCAAGGGTCCAATGGGCCAAGTTGGGATATAGAGCTTTATGGACTTTGGATAGTTTGTGGGTTGAGTCTCAAGAGCCCAGCATAACTCAGCTTATAATCATTCTAGACTCAATAAAATATAAAAGTACAGACGCGAAAATGACTTGTATTTGCACAACTGAGCTGTCGTCTGGCTTGAGCAGAATATAGTCATCGTGTGTCGTATTGAATTATCACAAGTAGTATTTAGTCAATGTTATCAATATTTGGTTGACTGTAACTTTGTGTCAACAATCTCCCCCATATTGATAATTGACAAAATAAGAATTGTATATTCAATATCCATACCTGGACACATGTAACTACGTAGTTCCCCTATAATAAGTGCCGAGCTTAAGAGTAGCTCCCCCATAAACAATACTATGAATCTCTGTTGGCCTGTTAATAATATTCTTCCAAAAGCACATATAAACCAAACAAACAGAAACAGAATATACACATAACTCCCCCTTTTGGCATTTAGCAATATGAGATAGATAAATGATAACTGGCAAAACACACGTAAAGGAGAAGAAACTGCATATAAGACAATGACCAAGAGTCATAATGACATAGAAACTGATAATAGAACTACCAAAGTCTCAAAAGCACAATGCACAATAAGTCTACTACAAATCATATACAAAAAAGTAACTAAAGCAGAATACAGAAAACATAATCTAAGATCTCCAGTAGCAGCCTCAAGTAGCAGTCCAAAACCATCATCGAGTACAAGAGGGCCCGGCGTCGTCCGATGGATTAGTAAAGGAGCGACGTGGGTCCACAAAAGCTGCATCCGGATCCATGTAGCGACGAACCCAAGGGTCATCAATATGAAAGCCGTCACGATCGGGATCTCGCTCCATAGGAATGGGCATGGAAGGATGACGAGACATAGAATATCGAATATCATGCAGCGAGTTGCTGATAGCACTCATCTGCAAAGTAGTCTGATAGTCCATCTGAGTCCATCGATCGTCCTCTAAAGTGAAACGATCTCGAAGCATGGCCTGAAATGACTCAAGAGTGGCTGGAGGAGGAGGAGGATCCTGTCCGAGAGGAGGGGCCTCTGGCTCATCATCAGAATGCTCAGACACTACTGGTGAGCCGATGGCCGCCTGAAGCCTCCTTGCCTTAGAGAGAAAGGCAGGGGCAGGTAAGAATGGACACTCATCAAGGGGTACATGGAACGCACGAAAGATCATATAGGTATAAGGCATAAACCAAAGATCATGGTTTCTTCCTACAGTTGATCATTCAATCCATCATTGTGCGTGGAAGGTTAAAGAGAACATGGAAGTGGAGATGGTATAAGGCTGAAATCTCAAAATAAGTGACTTCATCGGTAGAACCCGCTTTGGGTAGAATGGTGTTAAAAATGATCCGATGAAGCTCCTAGAAATAAGGATTGAGGAATTTTGCCGAGAGCTTACGAGGACGTGTGTTACGGCTACACAGGTCGTCCTTGAAGCCCTCTAGTAAAATCCCTTCGGGAAAGATAAAGGATCTAGCTTCAACAAGCTTTTCCCAAGAATTTGGCTCTTGAAGTTCAAGATATTCGGCCAATTCAAAATCATCAAATGGGATATCAATACCCGCAACACGTGAATAGATGCGAGTATCATCATGAGTCAAGTTGCAATAAAACATTTGAATGGCACTACGATGAATGACCGAATTAGAAGTAACGAGTTCATCAAGACAGAGGTCTTTAAAGAGTGCATCATGTTGTAAAAAAATTATAAAGTTTATAGGGTGTCTCGAAACACCGGACGTGTCCGAAAATTACTAAACCACTCATTTGATGCGACTAGTGATATAAAAATCCGGTCGTCAAAAGTGTTTGGATCACGTAGATGTGGAGGATTGAACAACGGATGGGTTTGTTGTTCAATACCCGGTGCAACGGGTGGTGCAACGGGCGGCTCAATAGGAGGAGGGGCATTCGACGAGGACGCACCCTCGGTCCGAAGTCTCTTCCATAGAGCCATAACATAATAGATAGATGATAATAAAGAAATTTGAGATATAGAGAAGTAAGGAATTATACCTCAAAATAGTAAAAGATTATGAAAGAGAATTGAAAACTAAGCCTCCTCCTTGAGTTTGGAAAAGAATGGAGCACAAGAAAGGAGAAACTAGGGTTAGGGTTTTGAGAGTTTTGAGTTGGAGAAGTAGAAAAGGTTGTAAGAAGGAAGAAGAGGGAAGAGAAACCAAAATTAAGAGGAGAGTTTCTCTTGGTCGGGTCAATTAATGATCATTGGATCAACAATTGGATCAACGGCTGAGCCTGTTCCCGGTTCTGGAACAGGCAGGCCGAATTCGACCCGAACTCTGGTAGGGGCAGAGTTCGGCCCGAATTTCGGATCCTGGGGACAGAACAAGAATCAGGCTGAGTTGAGTCAAAAATTGGTTAAGTAAAGATAGAAACCAATATACTACATGAGTTTGAGTACAGAAAATGATCCAATAAGATGAATAGCAGATAGTGAGTTCAAAGCAGTAATATGAAGTATGAAAAATTAGTATTTCAGCATGTGATAGATGAAAATGAACCGTATAATAAACAAAAAATTATATCGTAATTCAATATTTTGAAGCTGCCATGGGTTAGCTGCAGGGGCCGGATCCCAGCTAGCGGTAGTCCTGAGGACTAGTGCACCGTGTCGCTTAGTCTTTTACGCCTTGTTGTCAGAAGGGCCCTTTCGGCTTGTACCCATAGCACGTTCATCATGAGAGAATCATAATATATTCGATATTTACGCAGGTTTATTTTAATTTATAACAGCTTCATCTAAAATTCTAAGTTCACGACAAAGAAAATTGAAGCGCTCTTCGGATAATGGTTTAGTGAAAAAATCTGCTAACTGATGATCAGTGTCAATAAATTCTAAGTTAGTCGTGCCATTTTGCTGATAATCACGCAAAAAGTGGTGACGAATTTCAATGTGCTTCTTGCGTGAGTGACAAATGGGGTTCTTAGTCAAGTTTATAGCACTAGTGTTGTCACAAAGATTGGAATATGCATGAAAGATTAGTTATAGTCTTCAAGGGTTTGCTTCATCCACAGAATTTGTGCACAACAACGCCCAGCTGCGATGTATTCAGCTTCTGTTGTGGATAGTACGACAGAATTTTGCTTCTTGCTAAACCAAGAGACAAAAGCTTTTCCTAATAAATGACACGTATCGCTCGTACTTTTACGGTCGACCTTGCATCCGGCAAAGTCAGCATCAGAATAACCAATGAGGTCAAATGATGTTGACTTGGGATACCATAGGCCCACTGTAATTGTACCCTTAAGGTATCGAAAGATACGCTTAACTACGGTCATGTGTGATTCCTTAGGATTTACTTGATATCTAGCACACAGGCAAATGCTAAACATTATATCAGGGCGACTAGCAGTAAGATAGAGTAAACTGCCTATCATACCTCGATACTTACGTTGATCTACGGGTTTGTCGCTATCATCTGGTTCAAGTTTGGTTGAAGTAGCCATAGGAATGCTGATTGGTTTGACGTTATCAAGGTCGAATTTCTTCAGCATGTCCTTTGTGTACTTCGACTGACTGATGAAGGTTCCATTTGAAATTTGTTTGACTTGTAGTCCAAGAAAGTAGTTGAGTTCTCCCATCATGCTCATCTCAAAATCGGTCTGCATACACTTGGCAAAATCTTGACAAAGAGTTTCATCAGTAGAACCAAAAATAATATCATCTACATATATTTGTACTAAAAGAATAGTGTCTTTGAAAGATTTTATGAAAAGTGTAGTGCCAATTTTTCCTTTTGAAAAACCTTTCTCAAGCAAGAAATTGCTTAGCCGTTCATACCAAGCTCTAGGGGCTTGTTTGAGGCCATACAGCACTTTCTTTAGCTTGAACACGTGGTCGGAAAATTTATGATTTTCAAAGCCAGGGGGTTGTTTTACATAAACTTCCTCCTTAATAAAACCATTCAAGAAAGCACTTTTAATATCCATTTGAAATAATTTGAAATTTTGAAAATTTGCAAATGCACAAAGCATCCGAATGGATTCTAATCTAGCAACAGGAGCATACGTCTCATCGTAGTCGATACATTCCTCTTGGTTGTATCCTTGGGCTACTAGACGAGCTTTGTTGCGTGTGACTGAACCATCTTCATTCACTTTGTTTCTAAAAACCCATTTAGTACCAATAATCGAGTGATTAGCCGGTCTAGGAACAAGTTCCCATACTTGGCTCCTCTCGAATTGGTTGAGTTCCTCTTGTATAGCAGAAATCCAAAATTCATCATTGAAAGCTTCTAAAATATTTTTTGGCTCAATTTGTGAAATAAAGGCAGTGCTAGCAATAGAGTCTCTTAATGATGATCTAGTAGTTACTCCACGTGAAACCTCACCAATTACCAAATTTTCTGGATGTGATGGCTTGAAAGAAAATTTCTTAGGCAAGCTTTCCAGAGAATTTGTTTCGGTTGTGGTGTTCAATGGAGTAGACGTTGATGGCTCAACATCATCATCAAGAGTAGCTGCTGCACTGTTATCTTCATCAAAAGTCACATTGGTAGACTCTTCCACAATTAATAAGTGTTTGTTAAAAACTCTATATCCCTTACTCTTGGCAGCATAGCCAAGGAAAATACCATCGTCAGCTTTGGCATCAAATTTGCCTAAGTTGTCTTTGGTGTTAAGGATAAAACATCTACAGCCAAAAACTCTAAAATAAGAAACATTTGGGGTTCTCCCAAACCAAAGCTCATAGGGTGTTTTCTTCGTAATAGGACGAATAAGTACCCTATTTAAAATATGGCATGTTGTACTGACAGCTTCAGCCCAAAAGTATTTCGGAAGCAAGAACTTGTAAAACATGACTCTAGCCATATCGCCAAGAGTCCTATTCTTCCGCTCCACAACACCATTTTGTTGGAGAGTTCTTGGACAAGAAAACTCATGATCAAAACCATTGGAATCATAAAACTTTTCAAAATCAGAATTTTCAAACTCGCCTCCATGGTCACTTTGGATTCGAGTAATCATGTAGCCTTTTTCGTTTTGAACTTTCCTGACAAAAATCTTAAAAACTGAAATAGCGTCACTTTTATAAGTAAGAAAGAAAACCCAAGTAAATCTTGAAAATTCATCAACAATAACAAAGGCAAAGAGTTTTCCACCAAGACTGGCTACTCTACTAGGGCCAAATAAATCCATATGGAGTAGTTGCAGGGGTCTAGTAGTGCTTACAAAGTTTATGGAATGAAAAGCTGACTTGGTTGCCTTATTCAACTCACATTCGGCACATACGGTGTCCTTTTTGAATGTGATGTCGGGCAAGCCTCTAACTAGCTTCTTGGTCGATAGCCTGGATATAGTATCCATATTGGCATGACCAAGACACTGGTGCCATAGTAACCGTTCATCTTTATGAGCATATAGGCATCTACCTGTATTGTTAGTATCTATAGACAAATAGAAAATATAAATATTGTCCTCTCTTACCCCTTCAAAAGTAATGTCTCCTGTTGACCTATCATAAATAAGGCATTTGTTTTATCCAAAGTTAATGTCATAACCATGGTCAGCAAGATGACTGATGCTGAGCAGGTTATGCTTTAACTCGGTCACTAGGCAGACATCTTTTATTACGGAAGAGGGAGGATAACCAATAATACCATTACCTATAATATAACCTTTTAGGTTATTACCGAAGGATACATATCCTTCTCTCTTCATCGATAGTGATGCGAAAAGATGTGCGTCTTCCGTCATATGCCGCGAGCATCCACTATCGAGAATCGACTTACTCTTAGTTGAGGAGGGAAGGTCCACCTACATCAAGAGTAGATGTGACCTTTGGTACCCAAGTTCTTAAGGGTCCTGAAGAGTTATTTTTGGAAACCATGTATATATCTTTCTATCTACTAATCTTCTAATTCTACATTGTGGTGAAATGTGTCCATGTAAACCACAATAAGTACATGTAGCATTCCTATTTACATTAGGAGCATGCTGATGATGTCTATAAACAGAATAATGAGGAGAAGTGTGATGATATGTAGATTCAGCATGGGGATGATGACGATGTGGAGTGGCATGGTGATATTGTTTGTATGGCATGGCATGATGATATTGTCTATATGGCATGGCATGATGATATTGTCTATATGTAGAGTGATGTTGATTGTGTCTTTGTGCAATATGGTGATGATTGTATCTATGTGTAGCATGATGTTTTTGTGACATATGATGATTTTTTCTTCATGTATGTGGTTTGTATCCTTTGTGAAAATATGTGTACATATAAGCATGATTGTGAGCAGCATGAGGATGACGTGGTTGACTAGTATGAGTGGTGTCATGCTTTGTGTGTGTCTCATGTGATTGGGTTTGAGGTTGAGCAACCTGTTTTCCTAATTTAGTCTCTAGTTTCTTAGAGACAGCTTGCAATTCAGTAATCTTAGCATTTAAACCATGCATCTTAGTAATAGTAATCTTGTGTCTGCTTTTTTCTTCTGCAAGCTCCGTGTTGAGTGTTGTGATTTCTTGTGTTTGTTGCTCAATAAGTGCCTCGACATCATGTAAGCTTATTTTAAGCTTAGATACCTCATCAATGACATCCGTGGGTGTAGTGTCTCTAATATTATCAAGTAATAGAGAAAGTCTTTGTATTTCGACTTCATGACTTTTGATTTTGTCCTTGGCTTGTTTGTATTTACCAATGACCTTTTTATGATCACTAAGTAAATCGGTGAAAGCATCGCCAAGTTCATCAAAAGTGAAGTCGTCAAGAGTTTCGTTTGATACCTTATCGGACGTCGCTATTAGGCACACATTAGCCGTATCTTGAGGAGAGTTCTTTTCTTCCTCGGAGTCACTAGCTTCGCTTTCATGCCAAATGCTTATGTTGGCATATTTCTTTGAGGAGGTCTTCTTGTATGGCTTCTCATAGCGGTTGCTCTTCTTTAAGAATGGACAGTCTTTTCGGACGTGTCCCGTCTTCTTGCAACCGTAGCAAGTTGGCTCTTCTTCTTCATCTTCTTGTGGTTCCTTCTTCGTCGATTGAAGCGAAGGAATCTCTTAAAGTTGCGAACCATGAGGGCTTGATCATCGTCTTCTGAGTTGTCGTCATCCGTTTCTTCGGGTTCAGCCCTCCGTCGGTGAGCTTTGAGTGCGATCTCCTTAGCCTTAGGAGCAGGCTCTTCGAAGTCCTTGAGGTCAAGCTCATGAGTCATTAGCTTTTCCATCAAGGTCTCCATAAACATGGTTGTGAGATCATTTCCTTCTATGATGGCCGTCACCTTAGGGTTCTAAACTTTTGGTAGCCCCCTAAGTAGCTTACGAATCTTCTCGTGATTTGAATATTGCTTCCCAAGAGAAGACAGGGGGTTGATGATGTCGAGGAATCTTGTGAACATTTGCGTGATCGTCTCGTTTGGCTTCATCTTGAAAGCCTCGTATTCTTGAGTGAAACGGCTTATCTTTGATTCCTTGACTTGGGTGGTTCCTTCAGGCGTCACTTCTAGAAGCTTCCATACTTCGAGGGATGTGGTGCATGTAGATACCCTGTTGAACTCATTCCTGTCTATAGCACAGAATAAAGCATTAATAGCTCTCGCGTCTAGACTTGCCTGTTTCTTCTCCTCGTCAGAATATTTGTCATGTGATTTCTCAACGAGATCGCCATTGACAACTATTCTGGCGGGCCTTTTGTAACCGTCAGTGACGATAGTCCACAGGTCAAAGTCTAGCGACTTGAGATAAAAACTCATCCTTGTTTTCCAATACGTGTAGTTAGTTCCATCAAATAGGGGAGGCCTATGAGTGGACTGTCCTTCACCGTAATTGGAAATCAAGGATTGTGTGGTTGCCATGGATCAGCTCTTGGATGTAAGTCCTTGTAAAGAGAACAGAGCTCTGATACCAATTGAAGAATAGATTGCAACTCTAGAGGGGGTGAATAGAGTTATAGCAATAATTACCAATTAAAAATCAACTCTTTTACGATCTAAAATTAATCAGAGTAAATGCGGAAAATAAATAAGGAGCAAGAGAGCATACGCAAACATAGCCGATTTTAACCTGGTTTTCCTCGTGGAGGACTAGTCCAGGCCTGAGAACTCTAGCTCAGGATTAAATTCACTATTTATGAAATAGTAGTTACATCCCGTGCCTTTACTTCATAAGAGCACGTCAACTTCTTACAATGGATCGCAGTGGCGATGCTTGGAATTTTCCAAGCTACTTCTTGAACTCTTGCACAAGACTCCTAACTGAGAGATGCTGAGCACTCGAGACTTAGGAAACTTGTGGCTAGTAAATGAGAAGGGTATGGCTTATATTGAGCTTAAGAGAGAAGATAGAAGAGAAGATTGGATGATGAAAATGAGAGAATTCTTGGCCTATTTATAGGTTTTTAACAGGCAGAATTCGGCCAGAATTCTGGTAGGAATTTTCAAAAATTTGGCCGTTGGACAACTAGCAACCAGCCAACCCTAAAAATTAGGGTGCTAATTTTTAGGGGACAGAGTTCGGCCCGAACTCTGTGTGGAGGCAGAGTTCTGCCCGAACTCTGTCTCCAGAGCACAGAATTGGTCCATGGGTCCAATGGGCCAAGTTGGGATGCAGAGCTTTATGGACTTTGGATAGGTTGTGGGTTGAATCTCAAGATTCCAGCATAACTCAGCTTACAATCATTCTAGACTCAATAAAATATAAAAGTACAGACGCGAAAACGACTTGTATTTGCACAACTGAGCTATCGTCTAGCTTGAGCAGAATATAGTCGTCGTGTGTCGTATTGAATTATCACAAGTATTATTTAGTCAATGTTATCAATATTTGGTTGACTGTGACTTTGTGTCAACATATATAGGGTATACAATCATTCTCTAAGTATACAAGGTCATCTAATTATGTTAGGAATTCATTACAATCGAAGAAAGTATCAAAAGCGGACAAAAACGGGCAAAACGGGCAAAAACATACAAACCGGATCATCAGGTGGATTACTATGGATTACCGACGGATTTTTCGAAGTGTCACAGCATGTTTAGTGGTACAAGTTCAGATTTTCCGACGGATTTCCGACGGATTATCCGAACCATCACAGAAAGGTGATTCTTGAAAATTCAAAACTTGTTTTGGCCATAAAAACTTATTTTTAAATCGAAATTCGGATTTTCAAAAGTCAAAATCGTATGAAATTTAATTCCCTACAACATGGGAGTACTAGTTTTCACAAATCCAAAGATTTGATAGATCAATACCTCAAAATATTCCAAAAATAGGTTTTCAGAAAACCGAAACGGGTTCCGATTTCCACCAAACTCAAAATCTATGTATACAAGCTTGGTGAGGACCTCATATATGCATATGCGACCAGGATCCATGATGGTAACACTAGTATCACTCTTGATACCGAGTTTTCTACAAATTTAATATTGGATTTTAACAGAAAATCAAATCTTATTTCTAACCAAATTTAGAAACATGCATATAGGCGAGAATCACAAGGAAAACATTCTCAACAAAATAAGTTTAGAACAATTCTAAGAAGTTAATACCAAGGAAAACAAAAGTGATAACAAAACAATATTGTTCATGAATTTGGCAAGATGTACTTATCTAGGTTAAGCTCCAAGCCTAATCTTCTACTCCTCCTCCTAGGAGGGTTAAACACGAAACCCAAGCCTCAAGGCCAAGCTCTTGGCAAGATCCAAAGAGAAGAGAAGAGAAGAAGAAATGAAGAGAGAGTAAAAGAATGAAAAGAGAGAGGAGAGAGAAAGTAAAAGGATATATATAGAAGGGGAATTAATTTTGACCATTGGATGGTGATCCATGTCAAAATATAAATCAATCATGGCCATTCAAAGAAAACCAAATATCCATTAGGTAAAAGGGTGCATCTGTACTATTCACGAAAATATCTAAATACTATTTATCAAAATATCTAAAACACTATTCATAAAAATATCAGAAACACTATTCATCAAAATATCTGAAATCAAAAATATCTAAAATATTGAATATCTCCCCGTGCGGTATGCCATCGGTATACACCGGTATACTGGCGGTATGACGGTCAAGGAAAAAATCTATAAGTTGAGAAAATTTTAAAGTATTCCAAAAACCAAGAAAATATGAAATATACTGCAAAATACGTATCCGTATATAAATACCGATACTGTGAGACGAGTCTCACAACTCTCCCCTCCTTAGAAAAATTTTGTCCTCGATATTTCCTAAAGGTAATCAAAAGCAAGCGAGAAATCCAAGAAAACATGCTATCAGGATCAAGATGGGAAACTCATAAAGCATGAAATCTAACTAGAGTAATGTACAAGAAATGTAAAAGCAATTTAAACATACGAAAACAACATCATGTATTCCTACAATCACACTCAAAAGGTAGAAAATAGGTATACAAATAAGTATACCTCACGAGTCAAACAAATACAGGTAACGAGCTCGGATATCATCCTCGCACTTCCAAGTCGACTCGCCCGGTGAGTGATGATTCCACGAAACACGAACTAGTCAGATAGTCTGGTTCTTGAGAATCTTCTCCCTCCGATCCAAAATGGATACGGGCCTCTCCTCATACGATAGGTCGGTACCAACGACCAGCTCAAAATGATCTAGGATATGGCTCAAATTTGAAACATACCGAAGCAACTGAGATACGTGAAATACGTTATTTACCTCGCGTAGCGACGGCGGAAGAGCAAGACGATATGATACATCTCCTACTCGCTCAAGAATATCGACCGGTCCAATAAATCTAGGACTAAGCTTGTAGTGCCCCGTCCCGCTCAGTCAATCGGAGGAATCAAAATGCCAACGGCGTTCGAACTTAGCCTTGCAACGGTTACTCGAAGATATCGTTCGGTCGAGGCGACTGCTCGCTCAGGTGGGGTAGTTTCGGTGAACTTGCCTCATATTAGCCTTCATATAATAAATCGTATATTTTTAACTTGCACAAGTAGGCATGATAATAAAAGAGATGAATTCACATAGCTAAAGGGAATAATCTCGACGGGTCGAATTGAGTTAGAATATGGAAAGGTCCAACGGTCGACTTAGAGTTGCTGTACGGCATGCTTTGAAAATTACACTCGGTCCTTCGTCTCGTAGCTTGGGAGAAGAAAAGTTGGTTGAGTAGGCGATGTTATGAACGTAGCCTAAGTCTTAGACGTCGCCCGTGTGAATGCTTCATAATGCATGCACGGCCCTATCGTCCAAGGCTTGGCATAGCCTTGGCTTGCCCCATGAGTTAAGTTACGTTGTACGGCTTATGATATAAGTCTAGGCACCCAAATGACTTGGTCGTTCAGAAGTCGAACGCATACGCGGCACATTTCTGCAATACGAGGATTGACGTAGCCTTTGCTCATCGAATCGTTGTGCGTTTAAGTCAGGCAAGTTATGTTAGGCTATCAGAGTGGTAGCAAGCACGGTCCTACGAGTTCTATGGTTGGGTATAACCACATAGTCTTGCGGTCTCAAGGTCCGTCATATAAAGTATGACTTGGGCGATAGCGTCGTGTAGATCGAAAGTCGGCTTGAGGCACGATGCACGGTCTTAGTGTTTAAGCATGAACCACGGTTAATTTAATGAGTTTTGGAGAAAAGACTATCGAATAAACATTGAGTTGAATGAAATGATATGGTAACATGGAAAGAATGCTCATGACCGTGGGTCGTCGAGGGGTCTTAAAGGATAGAAGTCTTGATATTGGTTTGAAAGAGATGATAACATTGGAAGAGGAATGATTGTGTGAGACGTCAGTTCGAGTTGAGTCTTGCATGGTCATTGGACAACTTGTCGACAAGAAGGAGTTTCCACGAGCGGCAACCCTGGGCACCATGGGACCGCGTCATTCCGGAAGGAAACACGGTATAGACGTAGCTGGACGAACCGCTCGGGTTATTCGGGAACTTTCAGCAGCGCTAGCTACTTGCGCTGAAAGGGTTGCCGAATAGCAAGGCTATAGTCCAGGATAGCTTGTGATGTTAGTGACCAATTCATATAGATAGGTCTGCACGGGCGGCAATCTGCGTGTGTGCCTTTGGATTGAGTCAGTCGAATGTGTGTACAGTTAGAACACAAGGTTTGGTCCTAAGATTTGGCATCAACATAGGCGACGTGCTTCGGCACGAGATGCGGTATCGGGTCTTAAGTTATTGGCATATAAGTTGCATAAGTTGGTTTGAGTTATCTTGAGTTTAAGTCAGGAAATACCGCAAGGCAAAGTCGGTCAAGTGATACTTAGTTCAGAAGTCTTGATTGGGTCTGTTAGTTCGCGAGACGACGATATGGTGAAGTCATATTAAATTGTGAGGCACGGTATGATGGATTTGTAGCACGGTCACAAGGAATTGGGTACTACCGTATAGTTGAGTCTCTAATTTTATGCCGAAAGGCAAGCACGACTTGATAGGTTAACGTTGTTGACACGAGAAGGGTCTTGAAGCAAGGTGTGGGTTAACATTGTCGTCGCAAGCATGAGATGGTCTAGAGACACAAAGTAGGCCAAGGCGTCAGTCCTAAAATAATCCTAAGGCAAGACTTGAAAGACAATTGATAAGAAGGGACTATGTTGCACGAAGTAAATCAAACGTGTTGGTTTTGTATGGGTGGGCGAGGAGCTCATTCTACTAGTACGGTTGAGTACTGACACCCACATAGTTTTCATGTACAGGTACATGTATAAGCTCGTGGCACGGAGTTCGTTTAGATGCGTCGAGGCACGGAGTTCCTTGGCGATTCAAAGCGTACGGCCGTATGGAGTCAAGACTTATATGGGACATAATGTATGGACGTCACCTTCCGAAGCATCCGCTGGTTCAAGACTGGTATTGAGAGATGAGAGAGAGCTAAGTGACTTGTAATGTGAGATGAGTGAGCTTAAGAGACTTATAATCTTGGCCTTGCGCCCCATTGTAACCTTTTTTCAATATCAATAAAGAGCTTCTTTTGCATAACTTGTGTTTTGTTCAAATTTCTGTTGCTATTATTTAATGTCTCTGTATGGGACTTCTGTGCGACGACCCCTTCGCAGCCGCTGAAATCGGTCGTTATGGAACTCGCCTTGCACGAGCACAATCTAGGCTCATGCGGCATCATGCCTTAGCAAGGAAGGTCGCTCCTACGGGAGCGGGGCGTGACATAATGGTATCAGAGCACGGCTTTACGTCCTTGGACTATCGATTGAATTTTTTAACTCCATTGTTTCTGCGAACTCTGAAATGTTGCTTCCATAAAGTCGTTATCGTTGGTGCGTTCTGTCTCAAATGTCCCACGGGATGTCCATACAATATGTCTAACTATTTTGCAAAACATAGATGAACAGTTTTTGACAAAACAAAAAGATGGTTTGCGTAAACACGGTTGGCGTATACACCAAAGTTGCGTCGACCTTAGAAAAGTCGAGTGCAGGAATTGAATAGTGTCGAGCAAGAATGAGTTGAACTCGATTGAGTAAATTGAGATGACTATCGATAGGGGTGCTATAGAGTGATGATAACGTCGATGTGATATAGATGAGCGTGCTTGTAAATTAAAGGAATGGTTCGAACGGGATTCAAAAAAGTCAATTTTGATTCGAATGATAGTTTTGAGGATTTGTTGAATGACTTTATTCCTGAGTGGTGTATGCGATAGCCTCAGAAATGTCGATCGATTGATTGAGGATGTAGGGTATCGATGAGTCTATCAGCAAGCGTCACGTTATGCAAAGCCTTAGAGTGAGTGTCATTGAGCAAGTTGTAATCTTGAGGATTTGGACGAGTTAGTTCGAACGACCTAGGAATTGACATGCACGGAACGTGCACGGGATTGAGGATTGTGCGAGTATGAAACGCAAAAATTATTGAGTAGGTGGAACTGAATCAAAAAAAAGTTAAGGTGTGCGAATGGATGACTTGATTGAGGAAATCGATAAGGATCGCATAGAAAAAGTTAGCACGATGGGAAGATAACGTGCATGAAAAGTGAAATTTTGAAGTTACGTAATGACTCTAAGGATTGGATTGAATGTTGCTCGATGTTTTGAGTTAGCAAAGGATTGATGCGAATTAAGAAAATATGTTGGTTGATAACTTAAGATAGATGGATGGACAATACATAAAATTTGGTTTGAGGAATTCGATGTTGGGAATGATTCGAGGGATGATGATCGAACTTGAATTTGAATGTTGAAGAGATTATCCAGTCGGAAGATAGCATCATTCGAATGACTCGAAATTTGGTTGCAAAGAAAGATCGTCAGGTTATGCATATCGTCGATGGTATTGAGGCATATCAAATATCGATATGCGATAACTCGGGGGTACTCTGACTCGGCGAACGACGATCGTGCAAGTGTTATTGTTCGGTTGGATGCTATACTTATGTAACCCCTCTTTCCAGAATTTTTTATAATTTATTTTATTTATTTATTTGAATTAAATGGTGATTTTTAGAATTTATATATAATTATTTAGTTAATTATTACGGTAGATGGTTTTAGCCATGACGGAGTTTTGGAGTGCATGGTGACTAAAATCGTGGCACGGATAGTGCAAGGGCGTGCTTTGATTAGAGTATTAGCCCTGGTAGGGAAGGTCGAGCCATAGGGAAGTCCTAACTAGGAAAATTAGGCCAAATTACGATGTATCCCTTACCGAAGATTTATTTATATTATTTATATTATTGGGTTTGGAGAACCCGATTATACCGAGCTAGCCTAGACTGGACCCAAACTGAGCCCGAGCCAATGTAGTCATGCGGTACGTCCAATGACAGTCGTATGGATGGAATTTGGTATGAGGGTGTCGTATTTCGTTACAATGGTTTAATGAATATTTTCTAAGTATTCGTAATGTAAATATTATAAATATTATTATTAGTGTGATCCAGTAGGTCCTTGTATATTTTGAGATTATTAGATTGTACAAAATGTTATATATATCATTATGGATTTATTGAATTACGTTATTTTTATTATTATTGATATTATTATTATTTTTATTATCAATAAAATTAAGGTTATTAATATATAACATTACTTTATTGTTGCTGATTAAATTATTTTGGCATATAAATGTTATACATATATGCCTAATTATATAAATAGGCTCTACATAGGAATATATATGCTATTGGATTTTATTTAGAATTTTATAGAGTATATTATATTAGTGTATATATATATGACTATATATAAATAGATATGAATATATATATACATGAATATATATTGTGTATATTATATATAGTGTATTTTATGGAGTATATATTTTATATATATATATATATATATATATATATTTATATATATATATATATATATATATATATATATATATATATATATATATATATATATATATATATGGCCGCTCCGGAGAGATCGTGAAACCCTAACCTTTCTTCGATCCCCACCGACTCCGGCGTGGCCCTAGGCCAGGCCGGCGTCATCCTCTCGGGTGGCAGGACCAATTGGCCGCCACCTATCCTACTGTTTTGTTTTTAGTTTTAGGGTTTCATGGCAAAGTCGTTCGCGGAGGTTGTAGGGAGCCAACCTTCGGCTACCCACGCCTTTTCTCCCAGAATTGTCTCCACCTTCAAGGGAGCCCCTGCGGTTTCCTTCTCGGAGGAGGAAGAGCAGTCATTGATTGATCCTCTGAAGTTCGCTTTAGTTGGAAAGTTTTCTCATTCTCGACCGCCTATCGAAGTCGTTCGTAAAGCGTTCTTGGGGTTCGAATTCACTGGATCCATTAAAGCTGGTCTTATTGATGGTAAACACATCCTCATTCGTCCTTCTAATTTGGAAGATTATTTACGCCCTCAATCGAAGGATACTTGGTATATTGCAAGGGCTCCTATGAGATTGTTTAAATGGGACCCAAATTTCTCTCCTTCATGTGAATCCTCTATCATGCCCACCTGGGTATCATTGCCGAATCTTCCTCATCATCTGTTTCACAAAGATGCTCTATTTGTCATTGTTTCATCTATAGGCACTCCATTAAAGATAGATAAAGCTACCTCAGAACTATCCCGTCCCAGTTTGGCTAGAATTTTTGTTGAAATCGATGCTTCCAAACCCTTGCCATAGCGAATCAGGATTAATTTACCAATAGGTAGAAGTTTTTGGCAATCACTTGATTACGAGTCGTCTCCCCTTTATTGCTCTTATTGTAAGCACCAAGGTCATACAGCAGACTCATGCAAAGCACTACAGCAGAAAAACAATGCATGTGGCAAGGAGCCACTTGTGAGCTCTGAGCCTCTCTTGAACAAAGAGGCCATCAATAGTAATGAAGGGCAGCCATCAAATACAATCCCCGATAATTTGGGACAGCCTTCAACTCCGGCGGATATCGAGATTCCATCCACTATCATTAATGAAGCTATTATTCCTGCAGCCCCGAACACGGAACAGGGGCACGCCCCAATTGAGGAGGTTCTAAGTTAGACAATGGAGGCTACGCAGGCACCAATTAATGAGCCAACGCATGACCCAGTGCAGATTACAAACACTGAAGAAGAGCATGACGTAAGTGTGCAGGGAGATGATGCGGAGAATGATGATGGCGACCCAGCTCAGTTGGGAGATGAGCCTGAACAAATGGAAGAGGGAGAAATACAAACGAATTCTTGGGCAGATGCTGTTGATGCGGAAGAAAATGGATTCACATCCATTAAAAAGACCAGAAAAAAGAAAGCTCCGGAGCCGACTGACCGAAGACTCCGATCATCGGGGAAACTTACTCTCGCTGGTACCTCCTCCACCACCTCTAATGTTTAACGCATTAATATGGAATGTGAGGGGGGTTGCTGCAAAGCCAACTTTCAAAAGAGTCAAGAGCTTATGTAGACTTCATAAAGTTCAACTATTAGTTCTCATTGAACCAAAGGTTGATAATTCTCAGCTATTTTCCTACCAGCTTAAACTGGGTTTTGCCACTGCTTTCGCGAATGATCGCGATAATATTTGGGTTTTTTCTAAACCTACTTGCACAATGGTGTTGAGAGACTCCTTTGATAAAGCATTAACCATTTCTATTTGTCATGAGCAATTCCCAACGGAAGTTATGTTCTCGTTGGTGCATGGGCATGGCAAGAAAGAAGGTCGACGTCAACTCTGGAGTCGGCTTCTTGGTGTACAGAGAAAATATACTTTTCCTTGAGCGGTTGGAGGAGAATTCAATGCAGTGTGTCATTCTGAGGAAAAAGTTGGGGGGCTTCCTCCTTGTCCTGTCTCTATACTGGAATTTCTTAACTTTCAAGTGTCTGCTGGTCTTACTGACATACCTTTTAAGGGCAGTAGTTTCACGTGGCTCAAATCTACTGAGGGGAAGAGACAAGCTTCGAGATTGGATAGAGTTCTCCTTGACAGTGATTGGTTACAGAATGCTTCTGCTTCGGTAGTCGATCATCTTAGCCGTACTGAATCTGATCACGCCCCACTCATGTTGTCTCTAAGGAACTCTCAGGCTAAGGGTCCCAAGCATTTTCGATTTTTATCTTTCTGGACTAAACATGAGGAGTTTAAATCTATTGTACAGTCCTCTTGGACATCGATCTATCATCCTGATGGTTTAATATGCTTAGGCATGAGGATGGCGGCTTGTCGAAAGGCTTTATAAAGCTGGAGTCATCAAACTTTCGGCAACATATTCCAAGAGGTGAAGAAGGCTGAAGATGATGTGCTTGCAGCGGAGTTGAGGTTAGAAGCTGATGCATCATTAGCAAACAAAGTTTCTCTTCATAAAGCAATGGCTAATCTCAAACGTCGAGTGATTGTGGAGGAGGATTACTGGAGACAAAAAGCACATTTGCGATGGGATTTGGAGGGGGACAAAAACACTGCCTATTTTCATGAATGTGTCAATACTAAACATCGAAAATTAAGAATTCACTCTCTCATTGGGGAAGATGGTACTCGGAAGGAGTCTTTATCAGATATTCAGGACATTGCCAATGCCTATTAAGAAAATCTATATCAATCAGAACCACTTGTGCAAGATGATGATCTCTTATCCGTCATTCCTCAGATTATCACGCAACAGGATAATGAAGCATTGACTGCTGCGCCAACTTTGGAGGAAGTTCTTGATATTATCCGAAGTCTTGATCCACAAAGCGCGACAGGTCCTGATGGGTATACTTCAGTCTTTTTCTTATCTTGCTGGGATATTATTTCAGTAGATGTGCTTACTGCTATATCATTATTCATGTCGGGTTTTCATCTTCCTAAATCGATCACTTCTACATCCATTGTGCTTATCCCTAAGTCGAAGAACCCAAACACTATGAAGGACTTTAGGCCAATTAGTCTTTGTTCTGTGATGAATAAGATTATTTCGAAATTACTTTCTCGACGTCTGGCTCCTATGTTATCCAAAATCATCTCAGAAGAACAAAGTGGTTTTGTGAAGGGTCGAGAAATTGTTGACAACATAATCTTGGCTCAGGAAATGATGAGCAAAATGAAGAAGAAAAATAGAGAGGGTAATGTTGTGATCAAGCTTGATATGATGAAAGCCTATGACAGAGTGAATTGGAGTTTTCTTATGAATGTTATGAGGAAGTTTGGTTTTAATGAATTATGGATAGATATTATTTTTCGACTCCTTAATAATGTTTGGTTTTCAACAATTGTTAATGGTGCTTCATCGGGCTTCTTTAAAGCATTTAGAGGAGTTCGTCAGGGAGATCTAATATCTCCAGCATTATTTATTATTGCTGCAGAAGCTCTATCTCGTAATCTCAACAAGTTATTATCCAAGCCTTCCTTCAATAACTTTTATGTTCCGCCTGGATGCCCTCCGATTACTCATTTAGCATATGCGGATGATGTAATCCTCTTCTCTGCAGGAGACTCGACCTCGGTTCAACACATTATCAGGATTCTGAATCGATATGAATCAGCCTCGGGTCAGAAGATCGACCATGCTAAATCATCCATGTATGTTTCTGATACTTTTTCGCAAGATAGAGCCCATCATCTCCAATTTATCACTGGTTTCAACCTTGCCTCTCCACCACTTACCAATCTGGGTTGCCCGTTAATGGCAGGGAAGCAAAATGCAAGAAGTATGAAGATCTTGTATCAAAGGTTAGACAGAGGCTTGATGGATGGCAACAAAAAATTCTCTCTTATGGTGGCAAACTTGTCCTACTCAAATCAGTTTTGACATCAATTCCGATATACACACTAGCGGCTTGCAATCCCCCTATAAGCGTCATTAGTCAGCTGGAATCTCTGTTTGCTCGTTTCTTCTGAGGGGCGAAGGACGGTGTAGACAAGCACAACTGGGTGGGATGGAAATCAATGGCTAGACCTCACAAGGAAGCTGGATTGGGGGTACGTAGCTTAACTGAAATCATGAATGCTTTCACATCTAAATTATGGTGGAAATTTAAGACACAAGACTTGCTTTGGGTTTGTTTCTTCCAAGCCAAATATTGTTCAAGACAACAATTTGATGAAGTGTTACCTACTTTGCAATCATCGAGAATTTGGAAGCGACTCTTACAGGGAAGAGAATTCAGCAACCAACTGATTCAGTCCTCGCAAATTGTGGGTAATTTGACTTGGCGCTGGTCTCCCTCTCCTACTGGTAGTTTCAGTCTTTCATCTGCCTGGAAGAATACTCGAGTCCCATTTATGCAACAACCTCATTATAAGCATATTTGGGGAACTTGTATCCCACTTAAGTGGTCGATATTGCTTTGGAGAATTTTACTTGATAAGCTACCCACTGATGATCATATTCGAAAGTTTGGTTTTCAGTTAGCTTCTAAATGCCATTGCTGTCTCGAACATGATCAAGAATCAATTCTGTATATATTCAGAGAAGGAGAGCTTGCTGACTATGTTTGGACGAGACTGGCAGTTGTTTTTGATATCCGAAGGTCAAGTAGATCGATCCTAACCTTGTTTAAAGTATGGTGGACGAGGAAACATCTGCACATCAAAGAAATTATCGTAGGAGCGGTTTGCTGGGTTGCTTGGAAGAATCGAAACAAGTGGCGTTATGAATCCTACTCTTTCAATCAAGATCAACTTCTATTTGAAGTGAGAAGGCAGGTGAAGAAGGCCTTGCTTCGATGTCGACATTCTCCTAAACTTCTTCTTATTTTGTAGTAATCTTTTGTAATGTTGGCTGTAGCTACTCTTTTCAAATTTTCAATAAAAGCTTAGTTCGAAAAAAAATATTTTTTTTAAAAAATAATATATATATATATATATATATATATATATATATATATATATATATATACCAGTACTGTTTCCATGCGGGAACAGTGGAACCCAAACCGAGCCAACTGCCAGTGCAGCTAGCCCACCCGAACCCAGGGCCTAGAGAGCCCAGCTCTCTCTCGCAGAACCGAGCACAGCTCGGATTCGCCAAAGCGCATATGTATACATATATTACGAAAAAGGAGGAGGGATTTCACTTGAAACCCTAACTAACATCCGTCGCTCCACCCTAGGCGCACCCCAGCAGCCGCGCGCTGCCGCAGTAGGGTCGGGCCACCGCCGGAGGCCGGCAACTCAGCCGCGCGTGCACAGCACAGCGAAGGCGGAAGCAGCAGCAGTTGCAGCCTGCGGAGCCCTGTTGATGGCCGAATTCCCGACACCATGATCCGTCATTTTACGAACCGATTGCATAGGTGCGTAGACAACCTATACACCTTCAGTCCCCTTCAAATAGAATTCAATAATTTGTACTGTGCGCATTGAAAGTCGAGTCCCAAAAATCGAGAAAAATCTCGATTTCCAGGATATAGAAACTGCCCAACGTCCGATGTTTGTGGTCGATTTGTGACCAGAACATCACGAGTTTTAGAAAATCGCTTGAACAGACTTCTAGACAACCTAACCAAGATGGAAATGCTATTTTTAGATTTAATTCTTGTTGGGTAATTGCTGTTTAAAATTAAGATAAAGTTGACGAAATATCTGTTTCAAAACTTGGAAATTCATCCACACGACGTGTGTCCCGCCATTTCGGGCGACGTTGTCGTGAACTGTAAGCATCGAAATCTGCGTAATGGCTTCGTGGTCGTGTGGGCTTTGGCAGAATTCAAATTGGTCGCGTGTGCGCGACGAATTTGATGCGTATCCGTCAAAATTTACCGTATCGTGCACTTTGCAAATTTCTCAATTACTTTGTGCACGCTCGTCAGATCGAGACAAAACTTGCGCCAGCAAGACCGTATCATTTTTCTGGTCTTGTATGCCAAGTTTGGTCCGATTCTGAGACAGTTGATAAAATCACCGTTTTACGGGCCCCACGGTTCCACTCAACGGGCAATTTTGTGCACGGCCGTCGAAATCCAACTCTGGACATACGGTTGGGTTCGTATCGGAAAACCAGATCCATAGACATATAGTTTGACACTTTAGAGACCATTGACTCTGGTACGCTTTTCGGTACAAAGCGGATCCAACGGCGGACATCGTTTTGGCCCAAAATTACTGTTTTGCCCCTGTGTCCAGAATTGGACTTAAGGACAAGCGATCCTAGCTATTTTGAATATTCTAAGAATATTGGTAATATTTATTTCAGCTTTCGGGGACTGTTGTACGGGTTTTGACTATTGTGGCACATTGAGTAGTTCAGACTGTCGGTTTCACCAGCAGAGGACCACAGGCGAGTACAGTTTATTTTCTGCATTTCGATATTGATTTTCACTATATTTCATTGATTGGTCATTGGTTATGTGATTATTTTCTATTATAAATTGTTGATTCGGGAATGAGAAGTACCAAGGATGTGTGATCCGACCGTAGACAGTGTCTATTTTCATGTAGTAGACATTGTAGACAGTGTTTATTTTCTGCAGTAGACATTGTAGACAGTGCTTATTTTCTGCAAGTAGACGTCATAGACAGTTCTTATTTTCTGTAAGTAGACATCATAGACAGTGCTTATTTTCTGCAAGTAGACATAGTAGACAGTGCTTATTTTCTGCAAGTAGACATCATAGACAGTACTTATTTTCTGCAGTAGACATCGTAGACAGTGCTTACTTTTCTGCAAGTAGACATCGTAGACCGTGCAGTGTGGTGGCCCAGACTGATCACACATCAACGGTACTTCTAACAGTTGGGGAAAGTATTTTGTGTCCATTTATTGCTATTGGTTTTCCGTATTTACTGTTTATTTTCAAAACTCATGATTGATGTCTAACCTTTGTTTTATAGTTATTTTCTTTATTTAAAATGGCATTCAGTGAATTGTGCTCGTTCCATTCCTGACCGGAAACCAATATTTTTTAGGTTTGCCGTGGATTCACTTAGCATGGGAGATACGGGGGTACTTGCAGACAAAAGCCTAGAGACTAGCTAGATAGTGGACTTGTAGTCATTCAAATATTTGTACAAGTTTATATTTTTCTGCAAATATAAAACTTATGAATATTGTAAAGTTAAATTATTTATGTGAATGAGCATTATTTATGATTTTGATCTTCATGGCCGTGACAGCGTTCTACAGCCGATACTGTGGCGTAGGCTGGCTTGGACACGTCTTATATCCGTTTAAAAAAATGGGTACGGGTCGTGACAAGTTTTTTTGGTGGCCCATGCAGGTCAGTCTTTGCAAATCATGCAAACTTGTGATAGTACTCAAGTTAGTTGTACTATTGCGAGCCTGTGACTAAGAAATGCTCATTCACGAATTAGGAATTAATTTAATTTAAGAGAATGACTAGGACTAGGAGTCCCTTATACAAATTGACCGATGGGTAATCTAGGCCATGCAATTTAGATGTGGAGTTTTTAATGTTGATGGTTCGTCAGATCCCCATAGGTACACAATTATCTCATGATATGACGACACGATCCAAAGTGGATAGAATATTCACTTGGTGAGACAGGGCTTCATATAATTTATGATCTAACATTGATGAATTGGGCAAATCCTTCTCTTTGCCTCTTAGATATCATCCTCATATCTTAGTCGAACTGTTTATTTAGTTTCTATTTGCCCTAGGAATTAATATTTTGTATAAATTTTGATTATTGTTATCCCCATACGGATCTCGAGTTAGTTTCGAGTCAAAGTTTTCCTCAATGTTTGAATACACATGGAATAGACATTAAAATGTTTGTATATCTTTTTGTCTTCAGTTATTTCCTCCCGCTCAATCTTTTATTTTAAGGGTTGATAGGGCAAATATTTATGCCTTATTTCATAGTCAACTTGTTTGAATCTCTAGAAGCTCAGGGATTTATTTACAGATATAGTTACGAGAATGTTAGTTAACTCATACTGGCAGGACAGCAGCGCACTGTCGCCATTTATTTAAATTTTAGAGACTATGGATTCACTGCGGCCAGCAGCGCACTGGCGAGACACGAACCCTAGAGTTGAAATTATATTAGGAAAATATCGGTTATAGAATTTTGCTAGAAATATGACTAGTGGTCCACTCTTGATCACAGTTATCCTTGAGCCAATATTGGATAGAGTTAAGTAATGTTCAATTTGTATCATATTTGAGTTACGAAACCAAGGGTTTACCACAGCCCGATTTTACGGGCGAGGCGTAGTCCTCGGTGAAATGACTTCAGACGTGATTACAATTAGGGATACTATATAGGATAGGACGGTGCCCTGTATGTTCTATAAGATCCAAAGCCAATAGTAGTGGAAGTTCTGTGAGATTGGGTAGCGTGTCTCCCGATCTAGCATTCCGTGGTCCTTGTGACCTATTGACGAGGATATTGTTTGATGCCAATAGGTTTACCTAGAATATAGAATTCAGAAGTCCATAAATCATTAGTCGACCAAGGCCTTAAGGATAAGATGATAGTGGGATATCTATAAAAGCAAGAACACCAGGTGAAGTTTGATTCCCTCTAAACTCGAACTACTTGTGCCTCTTTTCAAAAATCTCGCGTACTTGTATCTTGACTGTCTTGACCAACGCTGCTATTACAGCCTAGTTTTTACAAGCTTACTCAGTTCTCGAGCTTGATTCGAGACATATGTTTAGTGGGGACGCCTGCTAACTTATTGTCTAATCAGAATCAGTGTATTATGGTCTGATCAACCATAGTGCACCCGGTTCGCTCTCCCTCTTATTAACCTACGTGGATTGAGATGTAGATGTCTCTAGGATCTCATCCGCGACTGCATTGACAATTCCTCTTGAATTATACATTCGTTTTTGAATCACAAAATTGTATTCAGTAACATCTTTCTTGAACTCTTTGTCATTTTTGTCTTTTTCCGATTTGGAAAGACAAGAGATCATGATGGTAGAGAGATACAGAGTACCCCCATGGCTATTGTAGTGGTATACACAAGTGTAGCTACCATCGGCTAGTTATATGACTGAGTTACTCATTCTCCTCTCGACCCTCAAACTACTATTGAGACCTTCTAGCCATTCGAATTTGAGAATGATTAAGGTTTTACCCTTAGTCGAAATGCAGACCTAGGAGACTACCTATTCTTTAGAGACCAAAGGTTGCGAGTCTCTAATTATTTGCTGGAAGCTTATCTTAACTAGCAACCCTTAAGCCTTGAACCAACCCTTCCTCGACCGAAGCCACAGTTAGACATGAGAGGAGTGGACAATAGGGTAATCATTTACCGTGACACTCATCCCGAGATTGGTTTCCAACAAATATTACTTTAGTTATGTAAATTTTATTACTAAGACCTAACTAGTGTTGGAACACCACAGTCACTAGCTTAGATAATACCATAGCTTAAATACCCTTTCATATTATGATCTACCAATTGTCAACAGCAATATATGATCACTACAATTCTTGTGACGATAGTCTGGCAGGTTGACGCAAAATAGAAATTCACGACTCAGTTGTTAGAAATCTTGTGGCTTAGAGTTGGTTACCCCGTCGGTAACTCTAGTATACTATAGACGAGTAGATCATCCTATTTTATCGACCATGTGGCATTGTATACACTTGTTCTCTATTTATTAAGGAACGATCCTTGACTTGACTTATATCTACCGTATCCCGATACGCTGTGCCTTATTCCCTATTAACAAAGAGTCAAGCTACAGTATTCGGACTTTGGGAACCCTCTAACCTCAATATTCCTAAGACCATGTCCTATTTCTAAGGTGCGTAGACCGTAAGCCTTCTAAAATTTTAGGATACGTAAGAATTACCGATTGATTAGAATAACTTTCATTAGGATGATGATTAGTGCCCTTGGACTCCCACTTTTCATTAGACCATTATGTGTCACCGGCCGTGTCATTAATATTCGAAGCACAAGACCAGTTGTTACCTTTCAATAATTTTACATGCAAAAGCTAGACGAGTCCACATTTATCTAGGTATATCATGTCTCACTCAAACACGTCCCCTTGTGCTCTATTTTTATGGTACGACTTTCAGGATGGAAGGACTAGCTATAACCCTTACCATAATACCCGTATACTTCTCGACTACAATTAGAGACTCTAACTCGACTCGAACCTTTCGACCCAATATATGGTTGTGATCGACTGGAAGCCCATTACACACATGTCATTAGGGTGCAATTTAATTGTGTCTTCTCGTGCTACTTAAACACAAAAGTCACGAAAAGTGCACCTACAGGGCTTACAGAACCTATTTAACCAATCCGACTGCCCAACTAGCTCAACCATTTGGGTAGAAGGCTATTCTAGGTTAACTTAGCCTTTGTGCATCAGGAATTTACCTTGAAAAAGAATTGGGGAGCTTCTCTCTCCTGGTAATTTTTTGGAGATTTCTGGCAGCTTCCCGTCCAGGCCTCCGGCAGGCCGCTGGCGGCCGGCAGGGCGGTCCCAACCTCCGACGAAGGGTCAGGTAAGTCTCTAGCCCCTTCCAGCTCTCTTTTGCTTTGGTTTCTCTGTGTTTTGCGTGGTCTTGTGCAGGTTCAGATTGTCTCCGGCGTCTTCTCCGATGAGGCCGCCGTTCGTTTCCTACTCCCTCCGTGCATTCTCTCGCTGGAGCCAGTCAGTGGTCTCCTTGCTGTTCGGTTTTATGGACGGGAACCCCACTTCCCCAACTGGTGGGTCTGGGGAGCCATCGGGCTCCGGCGTACTTCTGGTAGTTCCTCCTCCTCCTTCAGGGGCTCGTAAAAACCCGTGCCCTGTGGCGTGGACGAGAGCCCAACTGGCGCTCATGGGGCGGGCTCCTCAGCCCTCCACTCGGCCGGAGGATCGCCTTAACTCTGAAGAGCATTCCTCTTCTTCTCTTTCGGGTCTTTCTCCACCTCTTCGACGGGCTTTGTCGTGGCCGTCTGGCGTCGAAGTTGGTCGTACTTTTCCTCCTTTGCTGCACTGGGGCTCTCCGATGGAGTCTCAGCCGACCGTTGCTCAGCACGGGGCCCCAAGCATCGGGACTCATGCGTTGGATGAGACAACTGCCCCGCAGTCTACAGTCAGCCCCAGATCGCGCCACGTGGCACAAGCTACCATCGGTCCTACCATCTCAGAAGGGGCCCAACGGTTGGATCGGGCCTCTACTGCTTTAATCTGGACCGTTGACTCATCATTTGAGGAGCGGCTGGATCTAACTGACTTGCCACCTAGGCACAACATGGAGAGCATCATTCCAGCTAATCCTCTTGCTGGAATTGACGAAGTCAACGGTCAACCCAATAGTCAATTGGTTCGTTCAGGAGGTTCTACTGACTTATCTCCAAGGCAATCTCTGGAGGAATTCAGCACTGAGATTCTCAATGGTAATTTCAATACTCTTCAAACTAAAATTGCCTCTCCTGTGTGTGAGCATGCATCGATAGAAGTCTAACACAAATCTCCAAATTCTCACACACATAAATTAATTGCCTCTACGGACCCGGTTGTGTCGACGTCGGGCAGGTCTGATCTTAACGCGGCTAAAATATCATTTGCGGATATAGTGAGACCGGATAGAATCAGAGACACAAGCGATATTGTTCATGACGTTCAACTGGTTAGTCACTCTGACACGGCCTGGGAAGAAGGTCAAGATTTAAATATTCACTTTACTTCCCAGGAAGGGCTTTCCCTTACGAGCCTGTTCCAAAACACGATTATTTTCAAATTTACTTCGGGTTGCCCGAAGCTCTCTCGGGTCCAAGAATGTGTGGCGAGATGGGGTTTGTCTGATATTTATAAGGTGGCGCCTATGGACGCTAGGCACATAGTGCTTCACCTGGCTAGCATAGAGGACCATAAAATCGTTTGGACCAAGAATGTTTGGAAAATTGATAATTATCCCGTGAAAATTCTCAAATGGTCGCCTGACTTCAACTGTAAGAAGGAATCTTCAATTGCCTTGGTGTGGGTTACGTTCCCGAACCCACCATTAGAGTTTTTCGTCCCCTCGGCAATTAAGAGAATTGCTAACTCGTTTGGCAAATTTCTTACATTGTTCGATGAGACTAGGAATTTCACTAAGGCTAACTACGTCAAAATTTGCATGGAATTGGATATTTCAAAAGAACTCCCGCACTGCATTAATGTCCCTATAGGAAACAAGACTCATATATAACCGATTGTTTATGATAGCAATGTTTTGTTTTGCAAACACTGTAATCTCCGGGGACACAACCTAAAATACTGCTTCAAAGCGAACCCGGATTTACGGAGGAAGCCTAGTAACTATTGGGAGGCGAACAAAGGAAAGAAGACGACCGACAAGCCACAACCGATAGAGGAGGGACAGGATTTTGGATCAATTTTGGGAAGGCCAAATCAGCATACTCACTTTCAAACCCCCGGTGACTCGAGCAAGAGCAAAAATCAGTCTGAAAAGACAGGGAACTCAGGTAACCATGCCATTAAAATTTCTAATCAGTTTGAAGCCCTTTTCGCAGAAGATGTGGGTACTACTATTTCTGTTAATGACATCCAGGTAGCCGACGATGTGAGGGGCACACTCTGAATACTGAGGCTATGGCTGAAGGCAATACTAATGAGGGAATGGCATATGGGACTGAACCACCTATGGTTGGCTCGGCACATAGGAGAAGAAGGAATAAGCAGCACAGCAAAATAGTGGTAGAGCCGGATATGAAGGCTGCGGGGACTTCGGGGCAGCTCGCAGAGCTGTGGGTCGATTCGGACGAGGATAGCAAACTGGACCCGACATACTCGGGGGGTGAAGAGAGGGAATCATCTTCGAGCGGGGAGCTGGAGCACGGGTCGGACAACGAGAATAGCTTGGTGGACGGCGCCTGCAGTGACAAGAGTGAACCAAACTCTTCGAGCGAGTCATCCTTTGTCCAAGAACTCAACTCTAGGAGCATCAACCAGTCCGTTTGTATGACCCAGGATAATTTGCTAGGAGAGCAATCGCCGGAGTCGGGGAAGCCTCCCGATAAGGAACTTGAAGCTATCCGATCATTCAAAGCCAAAAGTAATAAAAGAATAGCAGCTGAAAAGGCGGTGGCCAGAGGAGCGGAGAGTAAAAATGACATACAAGCAAAGGATTCGGTAAAAGACGAGATAAAGAAAAAATCTAAAATCCAAAGAGAGGCACTAGGCTTACTTCATGGCATAATTGACAGTAAGGCTGAAATGGCCAGGCAGGCTGAGAAAGCGGACACTCAGACGACGGATCCAAAAAGCAGAAAAAATGAGCTTTTGAAGACTAAGGCGCCCTTGGTGGACAAACGCAGGAAGGTGAAGGATAAAGAGGGCGGGGACAAGACTCCTAATCCTCCCAAAGGAAGGGCAGCCCGTACGCAGCCTGGGATCACAGGAGTGGAGAAGGAGGCTCAGATCGAAGACATTCAGGAGTATGGGCTGGGGGATAACAGCTTTGACGAGTTGGACCATATCAGCGATGAGGAGTTGGAGCTTGCGGTGGAAGCCTGCACGTGGATGGGTCTGGTTCCGCCATAAGAATCACAGGGGCCTGGCGAACCATCGAAACCTACGAGCTCGCAAGGCAATCACAATTCCAGGAAAAGCATAACACGAGTAAATCTACCACGACATCGGTTTAAACTAGGCGTCAAACAGGTGCCAAAAATCTCTCCTCCAATCTCTATTAATGTTTAAAGCTATTATTTGGAATATGCGAGGTATTCGGAGTCGGGACACTAGGACTTATCTCAAGAGTTTGAATCAAAAACACAACCCGGATCTCATTGCTATTCTGGAACCCAAAATCGATGCTTCCAATCTACTCGACTTGGCTAGGGAGCTCCACATGACGAACTTCGCCCATGGTGGGGAGGGGAATAAGTTTATATGGCTTCTCTGGAATAAAGACATCTCTCTTCAGGTGGCTGAGGTAAACAACCAATACATTAATTGTGTTATTTCTAACGGGGGGCATAGCATTCTATTGTATGTAGTTTATGCTAGCTGCGCTATGATTGAAAAAAGAAATCTGTAGTCTTCTCTCTCGGCCTACGCGGAGGGTCAAGATCTGCCTTGGCTTCTGGCGGGGGACTTCAACACGGTTGCTTCTCCTTCCGAAAAGGTTGGCCCCCACGGCGTGCAATCTCGTGGAGTTGCTGATTTCAATAATTTCATTACTGGGGCGGATCTGGTTGATGCGGGCTTCCATGGGGCCTAGTTTACAGGGTGTAACGACCTCACCCATCATCCGCGTACTTGGGAGAGGCTTGACAGGGTGATGTACGACAACCATTGCCTTCTTAGTACGCCTTCGATGTTGGTGCTCCACCTCCCGAGGCTTCATTCTGATCACGCCCCGTTGCTCATCAACCCCACGGAAGCGAACTTGGCCCCGTCGCCTTTCCGCTTTCAACGTATGTGGACCTCTCACCCCTCTTTCATTGATTTTGTCACGATCAATTGGAACTTGTTCTGCCCAGGTCAACCTTTGGAGGTTCTTCATAGTAAGCTTAAGAGACTTAGAGGCGCGCTTCGGAGATGGAATTGGGATACTTTCGGGGATTTACGGGTGAAGAAGAGGAACCTTCTTGTGCAAATTGACAGGTTGGAGAAGGAGCTCCAGACTCACTGGAATGAGAATACTTGCGCCACTTTAAACATGACTAAACAGGAGCTGGAAGTTATCCTCGGCCAGGAAGAGCAATTTCTCCAAGACCAAGCGAGAGTCGACTGGATCAAAGATGGTGATAGGAACTCCAACTTATACCATGCTATCATTAAAGAGCGGTCGGTTAATAACAGACCTAAATTGTTTGAAGCGGACGGGTCCATTGTGGACGATCAGGTATTTTTAGATAGAGCTGTTACTCACTTTTCTAACTTTTTTAAAGTTGAAGCTGTTCTTCCTCCGGAGAACTTTCTCTCTAGTACTCCTAGACTGGTCACGGATGAGCATAATGCCAATCTTTGCGCGATGCCCACTGAAGAGGAGGTCAAAGGGGCTATCAAAGGCCTCAACCCTAAAAGTGCCCCGGGGCCCGATGGATTCACGGGCTATTTTTATAGCTACTGCTGGGATATTATTAAAAGCGACGTCATGGCGGCTATTACTCAGTTCTTTCTCGGGAGCCATCTCCCGCAAGGTATTACTTCCGCCAATATTACTCTTTTCCCGAAGATTTCTAAACCCACCACCTGCCAGGATTTTTGGCCTATTAGCTTGGGCAATTTTTCACACAAAATTATATCCAAAATCCTGGCTAACAGGTTGTCTCTTATTCTTCCACATATCATCTCAAGAGAGCAATTGGGTTTTGTGAAAGGTAGAAGTATTCACAAAAATATTAGTATGGCTCACGAAATCATGGAAAATATTGATAATAAGGTTATTGGTGCTAACATTGCGATTAAACTTGATATGTCCAAAGCATACGATCGTGTCAATTGGAGTTTTCTTATTCGTACGCTTTATAAATTAGGCTTCAACAATGTGTGGGTTGATCTTATTTTCCATAATATTTCTAATTGTTGTTATTCCCTCTATATTAATCGCAAGACTAAGGGTTTCTTTCGATCTGGGAGAGGACTCCGCCAGGGAGACCCTCTATCGCCAGCCCTTTTTATTATTGTGCATGACACCATGAGTAGAAGAATATCTGAGCTTAGCCTTCAGGGGCATATTAAACATTTTACCGGTCGTATTAATAGTCTTCATATATCTCATTTATTCTATATGGATGACAGTATTATTTTTACTAATGGGAGAATGGAATATGTTGATTTTCTTATGGCAGCTCTTAAAGAATACTCGGATACCTCTGGGCAACTCATTAACTACAACAAGTCTTCCCTTATTGTCTCGGCCAAGGAGCATATGCGGGACCAGACGGATATTATTGCCGTGAACACGGGGCTGGCCATTACTCATCTTCCCATTCAGTATCTGGGCATCCCGTTGTTCAAAGGCAGGGCAAAGCATGAATATTTCAAGGATTTGGAGGAAAGAGTTAGGAAGAAGATTACGGGGTGGCGTGGGAGACTTCTGTCCTTCGGTGGTAAAATTACTCTTATTCAAAGTGTTCTCACTGCTCTACCTATTCATGCTCTTTCATTCATTAAAGCCCCTACCAAGTATTTTCGCAACTTGGAGAGATTGATAGCTAAATTCCTGTGGAATTCGAACGACCGACATCGTAGAAGATGGGTCTCTTGGAAGAACGTTTGCAAGACTAGGGAGGAAGGGGGATTGGGGATCCGCTCGCTCCCTCAGGTTATGCAATCCCTATATGCTAAAAGGTGCTGGGCTCTGCTCAAGGGGGATAGTTTTTGGGCTCATTTTATGTTACGTAAGTACGGCGAACCGACGAACAGACACTTCACCCCCCCTACATTTGCCTTCGGCTTTGTGGAAATCTATGATATTGTGCTTGGACAATGTGCTTTCGAATTGTCAATGGTTGGTTGGGAGAGGCAACATTCCGATCTGGGCTACAATTGGAGCGGCCAGGTGATTCCTAAACCAAGTAATGTTAGTTTCATGCCTAATATTTCTCAGATGATAGCTACGCCTTATATTCGGGACAGAAATGGCATGTCTGTAGATGTTTGCAGGTTACTCCCCCGGGAGGCGCGGGTGGCCCTCAACGATATTATTCTCTGTGACGTTCCGGATAGATTGGTTTGGACGCTTACTTTACATGGGGGATTTGAGACAAAATCATACTGGGAGAAGTACCGGACTCGCCACCAACCCTTCATTTGGGCGAAATGCTGCTGGAATAAATTTATCCAACCCAAGATCGGGGCTTTCTTGTGGTGCCTTAGCCGCAATGCCATCCCGGTGGATGGGCGTCTTCGAATGATGGGCTTCCACATGGCCTCTCGCTGTGTCTGCTGTATCAATCCGCATGAGGAATCTATCGATCACCTTCTTGTGGGGAGTGAGACGGCTCAGTTTGTGTAGTCTCATTTCGTAGGGATATTCCAACTCCCAACTTCTCCTATCTCCATTGACCAACTTATGGAGGTCTGGTTGTGCAATATTAATTTTGCTAATACTTCGGATGTGTGCAGGAACATTACTTTTGCTACGGGTCTTTGGGAGATTTGGAAACAACGGAACAACATAATCTTCAACAAAGGAGTTATCAACAAACGGGACATCATTTTCAGAGTTACGTCGGCTGTGTAACATTTGGTTCGGGTCTTCAATCTGGCGTCGGACGGCGGGGCTTGCGACAACAGGGCGGAGGGCATTTGGCGGATAGGAACTGCTGGAGTGACGGATGCGGACAGGGCAGAATATGCTGCTTCTGGCCGAGCGGGTACAGCTATTGCTGTTGTAGCTTCTGGCCGTCTGGGTACAGCGGGGGCTGTTGCCTCGTCTGGCAGTGTGGGCGCAGCGGTGGCTGCTACTGCTTCTGGCCGCCTGGGTGCAGCGGGGGCTGCTGCCTCTTCTGGCCGTGTGGACGCAGCGGTAGCTGCTGCTACTTCTGGCCACACGGCAGCAGCTGGGGGTTGGGCTCCTCCGGGTGAGGGTGTCAAGCTCAATGTTCGGGGGAGGCTGGCTATGGACCTGGGCCTCACGGTTGGCAGGATTGCGCGAGATAGGCTCGGTCGCCTGCAATTGACTTTCTAGAAATTCATCCCCCATGGGACGTCTTCCCTCCCGGATAAGGATGCACTTATCTGGGGTCTTAAAACTTGCAAACTGAGAAATATTGAGGTCAAACAGGTGGAGTTCTCTTCGGAGCAGCTTGGCAAAATTTTGAACGGCAAGGGTCGATATTATTGGGCTTTCGAATACAGACGTAGGACTATCTACTCCTATATGGCCCCCGATACCGGCGTCGCGATTTGTCCGAAAGGAAACAATGGTGTGGCAAAAGCTCTTACGGCTCGGGCATTGGTTTCCACCGAATCCCAGTTCTTCTCCCACACCACGGCGCTTCCTTCCAAGATCGACGTTGCGGTTTCACGTGAACAGGTTGACCCTGACCCTTAGGCTTTGGATGGGCGCTATCTTCTACTTTGGTGGGGTGATGTTGTTTTTATTGGGGATGGATGTTGTTTTCCCCACTCTACCTTTGCTTTGCTAGATTCTTTTGGACGTGGGGGTGCTCCCAACGTCATTAGCTGTGTATATATTTTGTTTGGGCTAGTAGGGCCCTATTTCTTTTGCTTGGGTCTCTTGGGTTAGTTCCCAAGGACCATTTTAGCGCTCCCTTGGAGCCTTGCTGTTTTCTTCTTTGGGATTATGTCCCCTCTTCTTGTAGGCGTTTGGGATGTTCCCCACGCCATTGGAGCTTTTGGCTCCCTTTTGCCTTTAATATATTTGCTTTCCTTAAAAAAAACTAGTAGAAATAATTTTATCATTGAGATCTTGTCCAGTCCATGTGGATTGAAATCCAAGATTCATTCGACCAACGATTGACGTCCAATCAGGAAACCCATTAGGACCCAGTAAGATCCATCCATGCATACCACCCTATTTGGACTATAAAATCGAACTACTTGAAATAGGTCCCTATACCTATTATGTAGTCTCCACCCCTTAGAATGTGAGGTCATTCGTAACCCTTAATCCATCTACCTAGAAGTTGCGATACGACCTTGCATTGTATTTATAACCCTTGCTCGTGTGTTTAAATAACCACGAAAAAGATCACAATATTGATTTCTCAAATTTCGTCCTATTATGAAATCTTGTTCAGATAAAATTTTGAGAACGTAATTTATGTATTGCATGGATTGCAAGCCCTCTGGAAATGACGAGTCCTTCGATTTAGCAAGTGACTAGACTAGAGTAGCCCCATCTAGCAAATAAGTCAATGGTTCATAGACTTTCTTTCCATCTGCATCATCGGGTATTCTTTACCGCTCTTGGAAATTCATAAATGCTCTCGATTTTTTTCCCTATCTTCCTTTCCTTCCTGTTTCAGAGTGACGAATGGTCATACTTATTAGAGTTTACTAATGTTTCTTAGCAACTTGTGTAATTTGTTGCTTGTTAAATTTTGGGGTTGCTTGATAGTTAGGAGAGGATTACATATGCCCTATACAGTAGATACCTATGGATAGCAATTTTTAGCAATTGGTAGGATGATTCGAAAGTTTTAGCGACATAGCTTTAAGGGAGTAGTGCGACCAAAGGTGGGTAGAAGTCCTCGAGATTTTTTTTGTAGTTGCCAAAATGGCCAATGAGAAGGATATAAACTACGTTTGAGGAATTAAAATCAAGGAGATTAAGGTAATAGTAGACCTTTTGAAGTTAAGGAATAGTTGTGAATTAGAATTTCGAGGACGAAATTACTTCTAAGGTGGGTAGATTTGTAATCCCTCTTCCCAGATTTTTTTATAATTTATTTTATTTATTTATTTGAATTAAATGGTGATTTTTAGAATTTATAAATAATTATTTAGTTAATTATTACGGTAGATGATTTTAGCCATGACGGAGTTTTGGAGTGCATGGTGACTAAAATCGTGGCACGGATAGTGCAAGGGCGTGCTTTGATTAGAGTATTAGCCCTGGTAGGGAAGGTCGAGCCATAGTGAAGTCCTAACTAGGAAAACCAGGCCAAATTGCGACGTATCCCTTACCGAAGATTTATTTACATTATTTATATTATTGGGTTTGGAGAACCCGATTGTACCGAGCTAGCCTAGACTGGACCCGAACTGAGCCCGAGCCCATGTAGTCATGCGGCAGGTCCAATGACAGTCGTATGGATGGAATTTGGTATGAGGGTGTCGTATTTCGTTACAATGGTTTAATGAATATTTCCTAAGTATTCGTAATGTAAATATTATAAATATTATTATTAGTGTGATCCAGTTGGTCCTAGTATATTTTGAGATTATTAGATTGTACAAAATGTTATATACACCATTATGGATTTATTGAATTACGTTATTTTTATTATTATTGATATTATTATTATTTTTATTATCAATATAATTAAGGTTATTAATATATAACATTACTTTATTATTGCTGGTTAAATTATTTTGGCAAATAAATGTTATACATATATGCCTAATTATATAAATAGGCTCTACATAGGAATATATATGCTATTGGATTTTATTTAGAATTTTATAGAGTATATTATATTAGTGTATAAATATATGACTATGTATAAATAGATATGAATATATATATATACATGAATATATATAGTGTATATTATATATAGTGTATTTTATGGAGTATATATATATATATATATATATATATATATATATATATATATATAACTCTTGTATATATATATATATATATATATATATATATATATATATATATATATATATATATATATAAGAGTTAATTGATATATATATATATATATATATATATATATATATATATATATATATATATATATATATATATATGTATAGATAAAAAAAAGAAAAAAATACTAGCACTGTTCCCATGCGGGAACAGTGGAACCCAAATAGAGCCAACTGCCAGTGCAGCTAGCCCACCCGAACCTAGGGCCTAGAGAGCCCAGCTCTCTCTCGCAGAACCGAGCACAACTCGGATTCGCCAAAGCGCATATGTATACATATATTGCAAAAAAGGAGGGGGATTTCACTTGAAACCCTAACTAACATCCGTCGCTCCACCCTAGGCGCACCCCCGCAGCCGCGCACCGCCGCAGTAGGGTCGCGCCACCGCCGGAGGCCGGCAACTCATTCGCGCGTGCACATCGCAGCGATGGCGGAAGCAGCAGCAGTTGCAGCCTGCAGAGCCCTGTTGATGGCCGAATTCCCGACACCACTATCTTTCATTTTACAAACCGATTGTACAGGTGCCTAGACAACCTATATACCTTCAGTACCCTTCAAATAGAATTCAATAATTCTCACTGTGCGTATTGAAAGCCGAGTCCCAAAAATCGAGAAAAATCTCGATTTCCAGGATATAGAAACTGCCCAACGTCCGATGTTTGCGGTCGATTTGTGACCAGAACATCGCAATTTTAGAAAACCGCTTGAACAGACTTCTAGACAACCTAACCAAGATGGAAACGCTATTTTTAGATTTAATTCTTGTTGGGTAATTGTTGTTTAAAATTAAGATAAAGTTGACGAAAAATCTGTTTTCAAAACTTAGAAATTCATCCACACGACGTGCGTCCCGCCATTCCGGGCGATGTGGTCTCGAACCGTAAGCATCGAAAGCTGTGTAACGGCTTCGTGGTCGTGTGGGCTTTGGCGGAATTCAAATTGGTCGCGTGTGCGCGACGAATTTGATGCATATCTGTCAAAATTCACCGTATCGTGCACTTTGCAAATTTCTTAATTACTTTGTGCACGCTCATCAGATCGAGAAAAAACTTGCGCCAGCAGGACCGTATCGTTTTTCTGGTCTTGTATGCCAAGTTTTGTCCGATTCTGAGACAGTTGATAAAATCACAGATTTGCGGGCCCCACGGTTCCACTCAACGGGCAATTTTGTGCACGCCCGCCGGAATCCAACTCTGGACATACGGTTGGGTTCATATCAAAAAACCGGATCCATAGACATATAGTTTGACGACTTTAGAGACCATTAAATCTGGCACGCTTTTCGGTGTAAAGTGGGTCCAACGACGGACATCGTTTTGGCATAAAATTACCGTTTTGCCCCTGTGTCCAGAATTGGACTTAAGGACAGGCGATCCTAGCTATTTTGACTATTCTAAGAATATTGGTAATATTTATTTCAGCTTTCGGGGACTGTTGTACGGGTTTTGACTATTGTGGCACATTGAGTAGTTCAGACTGTCGGTTTCACCAGCAGAGGACCACAGGCGAGTACAGTTTATTGTCTTCATTTCGATACTAATTTTCACTATATTTCATTGATTGGTCATTGGTTGTGTGATTATTTTCTATTATAAATTGTTGAGTCGGGAATGAGAAGTACCAAGGATGTGTGATCCAACCGTAGACAGTGTTTATTTTCATGCAGTAGACATTGTAGACAGTGCTTATTTTCTGCAGTAGACATTGTAGACAGTGCTTATTTTCTGTAAGTAGACATCGTAGACAGTGCTTATTTTCTGCAAGTAGACATCGTAGGCAGTACTTATTTTCTGCAAGTAGACATTGTAGTCAGTGCTTATTTTCTGCAAGTAGACATCGTAGACAGTGCTTATTTTCTGCAGTAGATATCGTAGACAGTGCTTACTTTTCTGCAAGTAGACATCGTAGACCGTACGGTGTAGTGGTCCAGACTGATCACATATCAACGGTACTTCTAACAGTTGGGGAAAGTATTTTGTGTCTATATATTGCTATTGGTTTTCCGTATTTACTGTTTATTTTCAAAACTCATGATTGATGTCTAACCTTTGTTTTATAGTCATTTTCTTTATTTGAAATGGCATTCAGTGAATTGTGCTCATTCCATTCCTGACTGGAAACCAACATTTTTCAGGTTAGCCGTGGATTCACTTAGCATGGGAGATACGGGGGTACTTGCAGACAAAAGCCTAGAGACTATCTAGATAGTGGACTTGTAGTCATTCAAATATTTGTACAAGTTTATATTTTTCTGCAAATGTAAAACTTGTGAATATTGTAAAGTTAAATTATTTATGAGAATGAGCATTATTTGTGATTTTGATCTTCATGGCCGTGACAGCGTTCTACCGCCGACACTGCGGCGTAGGCTGGCTTGGACAAGTCTTGTATCCGTTTAAAAAAAAGGGTACGGGTCGTGACAACTTAGGATTTTGATTGAGATGAATGTAGGATGAAAATAATTGTGTTTTGATGGTTACGCGAATAACCACAGCGTTGACATTCTTGTCTTGCGCGAGCGCCACTCCAGTCTCGCACATGCATCGCGTCAGATTTGGGACGATCATTCCGCGTGAGCGTTGACATGGTGATTCATGTCGCAGGAATGATCGAACTCAAAAAATTAGGATGCGACAACTTTGATTGTCTCGACTTGTCGGTTTGATGCGAAGAAAAATTTTGAGGATGTTAGGTCTTGCGATTGATGAATAAAATAAACTTCAGGATTGATTAGGTCTAACCCGCGCATCGAGAATGAATTAGTCTAGACTCGAACAAGAGTTACGTCCCGATGAGGATGATTATCTCGCGGGAGCGTGCATGGTGATTCATGCCCACCGTGGACAATCTGACTCGCGTGAGATCGGAGCGCAACATATTGTTAAGCTAGAAGACCTTGTAATCGATTTCGTTAATTGGGATGAACGACTTAGGGTGTATAAAATGTGAATTATGGATTAGCAATGAATTGTGTCGTAGCGTGCTTGATTTTAGAAGGATCGATAGGCGGATTATGTCGAACGTGTTCGAAGAGATAGACTATGCAAGAGGATTTGTTGAACGAAGTGATATCGATATGTCAAGGAATTGGTTGAAATGTGAGTTATCGTAGGATAGCTTTGCTGAATGACTCGAATCTCGTACGACGAAATGTTGGGATGTGTGTAGGAAATCGATGCTCGATATTTAGAAATCGGAGTGATGCGAGCTTGGGTAGAAAATCCTGTACTATCAACTTGGTTTGACCTTAGGATGGAGTCATTGTTGATATCGTTGTTTGGGAACTGTGATTTCAATACTGACAATTAACTTTAGCCTAAAGAGATTGCCTAGCGGCTAGGCGAGATGTCCATGTTGCGAGAGTTAGCATCGGTAGGATTGATTTTCAGGATTGAGTGGATGGATCGATAGTTGGAATTGGATTCACTATCACAAGGCTTGGTTGAAATGCATGTATTTCGGGGACGCCTGTAATGTGTGTACGATCCAAACTAAGTGATATATTGAATCAAGTGAGACTTGAGGAACGGCGAAGTGTCGAAGATTTTGAGATCGTGAGTTTTGAAGAAAGGATTGAGGGTAGAACGAGCATGGCTCGAATTTAAGGAACGTAAGGGTACATGTGCGAGAGTCCTTGAATGTCGAATCATGTTATAAGTCGATAAAAGTACTCAGTTAGTTTCAAGGACGAAACTTTTTCTGAGTGGTATATGATGTAGTGCCCCGTCCCGTTCAGTCAATCGGAGGAATCGAAATGCCGACGACGTTCGAACTTAGCCTTGCAACGGCTACTCGAAGACATCGCTCGGTCGAGGCGACCGCTCGCTCAGGTGGGGTAGTTTCCGTGAACTTGCCTCATCTTAGCCTTCACATAATAAATCGTATGTTTTTAACTTGCACAAGTAGGCTTGATAATAAAAGAGACGAATTCACATAGCTAAAGGAAATAATTCTGATGGGTCGAATTGAGTTAGAATATGGAAAGGTCCAACGGTCGACTTAGAGTTGCTGCACGGCGTGCTTTGAAAATGACACTCGATCCTTCGTCCCGTGGCTTGGAAGAAGGAAAAATGATTGAGTAGACGAAGTTATGAACGTAGCCTAAGTCTTAGACGTTGCCTGCATAAATGCTTCATAATGCATGCACGGCCCTATCGTCCAAGGCTTGGCATACCCTTGGCTTGTCCCATGAGTTAAGTTACGTTGCACGGCTTATGATATAAGTCTAGGCACCCAAATGACTTGGTTGCTCAGAAGTCGAACGCATGCGAGGCACATTTCCGCAATGCGAGGCTTGACGTAGCCTTTGTTCGTCGAGTCGTTGTGCATTTAAGTCAGAAAAGTTATGTTAGGCTATCGGAGTGGTAGAAAGCACGGTCCTACGAGTTCTACGGTTGGGTATAACCACATAGTCATACGGTCTCAAGGCCCGTTGTAACGCCCCAGTCCCAAAATACTTAGGACTAGGTACGTATCCATGCCAGCTGCATATATACGAAGTATACTCCAATATATGGAAACTCGTATGTATACATAAGATGTAAAATGCAGTAAACCAAGAGTAATCTAATCTCATCCACAAACGAAGAATAAAATATATCATAAAATCAACTGTAATAATTCTTGGTACAATACGTTGGGTGGAGACAAAGTCCACTACCAACTATCTCAAATAAAAGGTACAAGAAGGAATAGATGAAATAATAAGACTAGCCAAGTGCAATCATCTTCGAAAGGATGGAGAAGATCACGGCCTCGACTAGACACCTACAATAACACAGAAGCACACACACCTGGAGAGATAACCAGGTCCTCAGAGCGACGTAACAAGATACAGGAAGAACATGCCATATGAACTGAATATAAATGCACCATAAAATAAAGATAAAGTAAAAGTGTCCAAACCATAACACGGCTCAATATCCCATCATCGAAATAGTAGGCTACCCCCACAACCAAACAAGGAGAAGGGGTAACTTACTATTCCACGATGTGATATTTTTCCGTGCCATGATTGGAACATAAAATTTGCTAAGGTCTCCTAACCTTTCTAGTAGGCAATTTAGAAGACATCTCGATGTATGGACAGGTGAGGGCTGACTCCCCCAGGATAAAGTAACAACTCACAACACGCACACGTCAAGTACCAATACTATCAGCCGGCATAACTCGAGGCTAGCAGCCCACGTGATCCATCAGTCCCCATAGCTCGAGGTGACCCTCGCGACTCGACTACCGTAGTACGCAGTTACTACAACTTTTGGAATTAGGGTAGCCCATACATTTAACTGTCTTCTCCCTCCCAAGGATACTAACAAAAGGTAGTTCGCTAAGGCTAGGTCCATATGCATATAAAAAGACAAGAAGGAAAAATAACTGAAATAAAAATATAATGAACTAAAATAGCAAGTAATGGATCGAACTGAAGATAGATAATAAATATGCAGTAAATATTTAAATAAAGATGCATCTAATTATAAATAGTAAATAAGGCAAGGTATCTTGCCTGCGGGTGGTGCGAGAAGCAGCAAAATCGAACAATCAGAATCGTCAACACGAAAGTCAAAATCCACAAGAAGCTCTGGATGCTGAAACAAACATCACGAACGAGTTTGGAATAAAGGATATGCCTAGAAAACGCCTGTCCAAAAGTCAAATTCTGGAACAGGGGCAAAATTGTAATTTCGGGTCAAAACGATATCCGCCGTTGGACCCGCTTTGCACCGAAATACGTGCCAAAACCTACGGTCTCTAAACTCGTCCAACTACATGTCTACAAATTTGTTTTGACGAGATGAACCAAACGGTATGTCCAATTTTGAATTCCGGTGGGCTGTGCACAAAATCGTCCGTTAAATGGGATTGTGGGCCCGCCAAAATAGCGTCCCGATCAACGGTCTCAGAATCGGACCAAACTTGACTCACAGGACCAGAAAAATATTTTGAGTCCAATGGCGCAAGTTTTGTCGCGATTTGATGAGTGTGCACAAAGTAATTGGAAAATTTCGAAAAGCCCGATACGTAAAAATTCGACGGATACGAACCAAATTTGTTGCGCATACGCAACCAATTTGAATCCCGTCAATTCTCGCACGTCCACAAATTCGATACGGACCTTTCGGTACTTTCGGTTTGCGACGGGGTCGCCCGGTTTTTCGGGACGTACCTCGTACCGGGGTTTTGAGCTTTTAAAAACTGATTTGTCATGATTTTTAATTTAATTAAACCTAGAATTTATTGCAGAATAAATAAAACTATATGAAGGGGATGATAGAGGGTCATGGGGTCTTTCTACACGAATTTATGGATCTAAAAACGGATTAGAATTGGAGGAGAAATTAATCGGGGAAGTGGGATACCTTAAAGTGGGAATCTGTTATTGTTTGTTGTTGTCGCCGTGGCGACCATGAGGCGGGACTCCCATCCCTCCGGCGAGGCAGGCACACATGCCGAGGCATGGAAGAAGGAGGTAGGAGAGAGGAGGATGAAGGTGGAAGGAGATTGGTTAGGGTTTTTCGAAACTTACATATATAACTTATATATAAAAATATATGGGGGGGGATCGGCCTCTTACTAAGCTGCTGTGCTTTAACCTTAAACGGGTTCGGCCTATACAAATATATGGGGCAAGAGCTGCTGCTCTTTGCAAAAAAGTTGTGGGCGCATGTGTGGGTGGTCGGCGAGGTGGTGGGGCTGACCACCATGCAACATATTTTTTTTTTCTAAACTAAACTTATCTTATATATAGTTATCTATATTTATATATTTATATATATATATATATATATATATATATATATATATATATATATATATATATATATATATAAATGAATCCAATCAAATTTCTATAAAATCCAAAAAGAAAATTTTAATATCATCTTTCATATATGAAATCAACTTGGAAACACATACACATATATTTAAATTCATTTGACATTAAACTCAACTAAATAATAATAATCATATCTAATAGGATAACATATTTATTAAATCTCCACAAATTTGAAATAAAGTTTAATATTATCTAACTATATATGATGCATCAAAAATATATTTTTACATATATACACAAATTTAAATTGACATAAAAGGCAACAATAATAATATCACATAATATCAAATAATATCAACAATAATAAAATGCCTATTTAATTTTCACAAAATAATTTTATTAATAATAAAATAATAAAAATTGTTCCAACGTGTGAACTTTACTACCAACCCTCATCCGGGTCCAGGAACATGTACAATATTGTAAAATATTATTTAATAATAAAATACCAATAATTGTACAAATATTTAAATAATGAGAAATTGTACATAAAATTCTAAAATAGTTTAGGAAATATTTCTAAGTACATATAATATGTCTACATGGTCACATTTGGTCATACTACCTGCTTACATGGGCTAAAATTTTGTTCGGGTCCTGTTCGGGCTGAATTGGCCAAACCGGGTCATCAAAAAAATAAATAAAACCACAAATTATTTAAATTCATTTTTTTGTCTAATAAAATAATAAAAAAATAATAATAAAATAGGGGTTTTACACCCATCATATAAAGTATGACTTGGGCGATAGCGTCGCATAGATCGGAAGTCGGTTTGAGGCACGATGCACGAACTTAGTGTTTAAGCATGAACCACGGTTCATTTAATGAGTTATGGAGAAAGGACTATCGAATAGGCATTGAGTTGAATGAAATGATATGGTAACATGGAAAGAATGCTCGCGACCGTGGGTCGTCGAGGGGTCTCAAAGGATAAAAGTCTTGATATTGGTTTGAAAGAGATGGTAACATTGGAAGAGGAATGATTGTATAAGACGTCAGTTCGAGTCGAGTCTTGCATGGTTATTGGACAACTTGTTAACAAGAAGGAGTTTCCACGAGCGGCAACCCTGGGCGCCATGGGACCGCGTCGTTTCGGAGGAAAACAAGGTATAGCCGTAGCTGGACGAACCGCTCTGGTTATTCGGGAACTTTCAGCGGGGCTAGCTACTTGCGTTGAAAGGGTCACCGAATAGCAAGGCTATAGTCCAGGATAGCTTGTGATGTTAGTGACCAATTCATATAGATGGGTCGACATGGGCGGCAATCCGCATGTGTGTCTTTGGATTGAGTCAGTTGAATGTGTGTACAGTTAGAACACAAGGTTTGGTCCTAAGATTTGGCATCAACATAGGCGACGTGCTTCGGCACGAGATGCGGTGTCGGGTCTTAAATTATTGGCATATAAGTTACATAAGTTGGTTTGATTCATCTTGAGTTTAAGTCAGGAAACGCCGCAAGACGAAGTCGGTCAAGTGATACTTAGTTCAGAAGTCTTGATTGGGTCTGTTGGTTCGCGAGGCGACGATATGGTGAAGTCATATTGAATTACGAGGCACGGTATGATGGATTTGTAGCACGGTCATAAAGCATTGGGTACTACCGTATTGTTGAGTCTCTGATTTTATGCCGAAAGGCAAGCACGACTTGATAGGTTAACGTTGTTGGCACGAGAAGGGTCTTGAGGCAAGGTATGTGTTAACATTGTCGTTGCAAGCACGAGATGGTCTAGAGACACAAAGTAGGCCAAGGCGTCGGTCCTAAAATAATCCTAAGATAAGACTAGAAAGATAATTGATAAGAAGGGACTATGTTGCACGAAGTAAATAAAACATGTTGGTTTTGTATGGGTGGGCGAGGAGCTCATTCCACCAGTACAGTTGAGTACTGACACCCACATAGTTTTCATGTGCAGGCACAGGTAGAAGCTCGTGGCACGTAGTTCGCTTAGATGAGTCGAGGCACGGAGTTCTTTAGTGATTCGAAACATGCGGCCGCATGGAGTCAAGACTTATACGGGACATAATGTATGGACATCGCCTTTCGAAGCATCCGCTGGTTCAAGACTGGTATTGAGAGATGAGAGAGAGCTAAGTGACTTGTAATGTGAGATGAGTGAGCTTGAGAGACTTGTAATCATGGCCTTGCGCCCCATTGTAACCTTTGTTTCAATATCAATAAAGAGCGTCTTTTGTATAACTTGTGTTTTGTTCAAATTTCCGCTGCTATTATTCAATGGCTCTGTATGGGACTTCTGTGCGACGATCCCGTCGCAGTCGCTGAAATTGGCCGTTATGGAACCCGCCTTGCACCAGCGCAATCTAGGATCGTACGGCATCATGCCTTAGCGAGGACGATCTCTCCTACGGGAGCGAGGGATGACAAAGCTTTCCCCGTACGCCAAACCTGATGACACCATGGGTAGGTAAAATTCGAAGAAATACGTGATCGCTGTCACTCCCGTTTTTCGTTATATGTATTTCCAGTATACGTGTATGAAATTCTGACCCGTAATTAAACTTATTTTGCTTAGCTTAATCTTGATTCGGTTTATTTTGTCTTGGTTTATTTTGGGGTTGAGATGAAAATGGGTTAATATATAAGTCAACTTTTCTCTCTCTGTCTTCATTACTCTCATTTACTTCTTCTTCTTCCTCCATTACTCTCCCACCAACCTAGAGAGCTTAGGCAAGTGCAACTTGTTTCATGATGGATCTTCCATTTTATTGTTTTTTCTTCTTCTCTAGATGATTCTAAGCATCTTTAGGAGTTGGAGTTTTTGGTTTGGACGGATGGATTTTTGTAGATCAAAGTTTACAGCCTTTTCGGTTTTCTTGGGTTTTGATCTACCAAACTTTATTATTTTTAAGTTTTGATTGTTCTATGTTGTAGAGAATTCAATTTTACCCAAAATAGACCTTTGAAAAGTTAGATTTTGACTTGTTTTGAGAAATTTATCGCAAAAATAAGATTTGGACATTTTCTAAGTTCATCTGTCCTGAATCTGGAAGGGACAATGAATAGTGCCGCATAGTGCAGCCTACCGCATAGTGCAGCCTGCCGTATAGTGTCGTATGGTGATGTAGCTTACGGTATAGTGCACCCTGCCGCATAGTGCAGCCTGCCGTATAGTGCCGCATGGTGATGCAGCCTGCGGCATAGTGCAGCCTGCCGCATAGTGCCGCATGGTGCCGCAGAAGGCCGCATAGTGCCGTCGAATGCCGCAGAATGCCGCATAGTGCCTATTTTGGCTGTTTTTGGCTATTTTATGTCCTATTTGACAGAATTGTGGCCAGAATTTCTCCCAACTCCCAACATAAAAGTTGTAGATCTTTTCCTTAGCTTCAAGAATATGTTACTAGCTATTTTATGCAAGTTTCTCTCATTCATGATAATGTAAGGATAGAACATGATAGTGGCCTGTTAAGGCACACTCTTAACAGGTAACAAGTAACATGACATGATAGTGGCCCGTCGTGGGGCACTCTTAACAAGTAAACCTGACATGTAATCTTGAATACTGTTGCGACGGCTATCTTGACATGCTGAGTAATAACTCGTCTTGACACCATGGGTGAATGTTCTTGAATGTGCTTATATAAGCTACCAGTCTCGTCTCGTATCATGTCTAGGACTTGCATCCCTGGTTACCACGGTCAGGGATTCATGCTAAAACTGACTAGGTTAATTACTAGATTGATCAAAGTAGCTCATATAAGGAGATGTTTCTAGTTACAGGTGATCCCATTATCCCGGCCACACCTGATGGACTTGTAGCCTGCCGACGAGTAGGGCACATTTCCATCCCACTGTCATGTGGCGCACTTATTAAAACAAGTAATATGCACACTGTCTTGTGTTGCACTCAAATTCACCTAATAATTCTTGATAAATCTTACATGAACCTCGCCTGGATAAACTGGATAGCTGCAGGGCTTGTGACTGCCGAAACATCTTGTTGCATCTTGCTAGTAACTAGGCTTGTGATATCCCTAGTTAGTTAAAGTATCAAGCTATACTCTTTGCTTGGCCGTGAATGTGGGATGGAGTCCAATCCTATCTAGTCTTGTCTAGATCCAATACATGGCTATCTCAGGACATGCTTGCTTACGCTTTACTCTTAGCAATAAATGGCTAGAGACCCGGTTCTGTTCAGGCAAAGGGTTACAACCCCGGTTCTTATTTGTTTTAAGGATTTTAACCTAGTTTCCGAAATAGTTCCTCATCCTCTTATCATTTGGTGCCTTATTTATATTTTGTTTTCCTATTATTATTCTTGTTTATGTTCTGACATGTTGGTTTTAGTTCTTAAGTGAAGCCTCCCTTATGGCACTTGCTCTTTCTGGGGTCTGACCCAGCTAGTTTTGTATGGCCAGATTTTGGAGCAGAACCCGAGGATCTCCCAGCCTTCCAGCCAGATGGTTAACACTAGACGTAACCCTGGCAACGAGTGGGTTTTATTTTGCTCTCCCACTCTATTGTAAATTATTCTTTTTGAGGCGTTCAGCCGTCGAGCAAGTGTTAGCTCGTGTTGAATACTTATATTTCTTGTCTGCCTAAGGGTTATAACATGATTGACAAATACTAGGGTTGATCATATATGACTGAAACTCTTGCTAATCCTCGTATTTTGTACGACTAGCTTCATGATCATGTGTATATGAAATGTATGGGACGCCGTACTATTGAATATCTGATGGTCTAACATCTTGTAACTATTATTACTTGCTTGAGATTGAGACACTAGGCTTGTTATTAACCATAAGAGACTAATGGCTTCTAGATAAACTCTCATACATCTAGACAGCCGTGACCGTATATCGAGGTAGATTATACTTCTATATACGTAGCTGGCTGTGTCTGTCCTCTGCTCTCCAATATTCTGGTTCTGGGGTATGACAACCACCGACAGAGAACTCAAGATGACGTCGATGTTGATCTGCCCAGTGACGCTGTCGATCCTGAGCTACTCTGAGATGCTCTCTGACCTGCCTGACTACTCCAACTGACTGAGGAATCATCTCTGGACCAAGCATTTGCCTCTCTCCAATGTGATCCCAAGCTAGGGTGACCTATATCTCCTACCAAACAAAGCCTCGAAAGGTGCCATCTTAATGCTCGTCTGGAAGCTATTGTTGTAAGAGAACTCCACCAAATACAAGTGATCCTCCCAAGAACCACTAAAGTCAGAAGTGTATGATCGAAGCATATCCTCCAAAGTCTGAATTGTACGCTCTGACTGACCATCTATTTGAGGATGGAATGCTGAACTGAAGCTGAAACGAGTACCCAAACTTTGCTGAAGACTCTACCAGAAATGAAAAGTGAACCTGGAATCACGATATGAGACTATGCTAACTGGCACCCCATGGAATCCAACAATCTGCCTCATGTACTGCTCGGCCAACTGCTCTGTAGACTGACCAACTCTGAAAGGTAGGAAGTGGGCAACCTTCATGAGTCGATCTACTATAACCCAAATGGCATCTCTACCAGTCAGGGTTCTAGGAAGACCAGTCATGAAGTCCATAGTAATATAATCCTACTTCCACTCCAGAATCGGTAAAGGCTGAAGAAGTCCGGCCGGTCTCTGATGCTCAGCCTTGACCTGCTGGCAAACCAAGCACCGATAGACAAACCGAGTAATCTCTCTCTTCATACCATTCTACTAGAAATGCTGACAAATATCACGTTACATCTTCGTCCCTCTTGGATGAATATAATACTGAGAACTGTGGGCCTCTGACATAATCTCCTGTCGAATATCTCCACTCGGCACACAAAAACGACTCCCAAACCGGAGTATCCCATCCTCATGGATGCACAACTCTGATATGCGCCCTGTCACACACTCTGTTCTGAGCTGCTGAAGCCTGGCATCCCCTGACTGTGCTGTTCTGATCATCTCCACAATGGTAGACTGCACCTGCAAGCCCGCCATCATAGCTGCCTCACCAGGTAGCACTACCTCTATGCCCATCTCCTGAAGATCCTCCTAAAGGTGACGCTGCTCCGTCAAGAAATAGACTTCGGGTCTCCTGCTCAAAGCGTCTGCAACGACGTTTGCCTTCCCGAGATGATACTAAAAATCATAATCATAATCCTTTAGTAACTCAAGCCAACTCCTTTGCCGCATGTTTAGATCCCTTTGGGTGAACACATACCTCAAGCTCTTATGATCAGTGAAAATTTTCACGCAATCACCATATAGATAATGCCTCCAGAGTTTGAGGGCAAACACAACCGCAACCAACAAAAGATCGTGCGTTGGATAGATCTTATCATGGTCCCGAAGCTGCCGAGATGCATAAGCTATCACTCGTCCATGCTGCATAAGGACACAACCAAGTCCCCGGCCTGACGCATCATAATATGTCACAACCCGCACCCAGTGTAGGGGAACGAGAAGTAGGTACGTCCAGTCTACGTCGCAGTTTCGGCGGTAGAACGCAGTACTAGGTTACTATCTAATCAATAACTCACGCAATTATATAATGTACTTGTCAATCTCAACTCCGAACGGAGGACAAGTATAGATATAATGAAATCTCAATCACAGTCTAAGCACGATATGGCAACACAGAAGTTTATAATTAAGACTAAATAATAACAACAACCAACTACTAAAATAATAATAATCTCAAAACAAACAATATATTAATTTATTACAATTCAAGTTCTAAAACATGAAAACTAAACCAAGTCAACTAGCTAGTCTCCCGATCACTCCTGAGTGTCGGGGCCAAAGGTAGCTAAGCATTCTCCTGGTCCATAGTAAGTAGGGCAAGTGTCCTCGGGGCAAGCATCTATAATATTTTCAACAGGTCCAGTCAGGACAGGAACGAGCATAACTCATCAAGAAATTCCAAGTAAATTATAGAGAATTATAAACAGTTATAGACAGTTGTATTGATGAACATGACAGTTTATATGGGTAATGATGTAGAGAAACAGCTAAGGTACAAGGAAAGTAAGGTAAATAAACAAGAAGAGAAGCATGGCAATAAAGATTGTAAAATATGATCTAGGTGAACTAGAGTAACATGATATAAGTCCAGACAGTATAATATGAGTCAAGTGTAATCCCAATGTGAGTCCAGACAATGTAAATCTAATACCAGATGATTCCAGTACAAGATGAGTCCAGTATAAGTTGACTCCAGTCAGTGATCAAAGATTCTAGGGTGAGTCCAGACTATACTCTAACAGTGTGTTTTAAAATATCGAGATCGACAAGTAAACGGCTCTAGGTAATACGGCACATCGCGCACTCGGCCAAGTGTGGGATGGCTATCATTCCAGTATAATTCTAAGAGAGTGGTTCCAGTATTTGGGAATGTTCACATGTCTACTCCAATATTTCCTCGTCCAACAAGTACAAGTAAATCCATAACCTGACACGAAATAAGTACAAGTCCAGCCAGAACATGAATGATTTCAGTAAGTGATTCCAGGGTGATTCCAGTAGGTGATTCCAGTAGTGGTTCCAGAAATGGAGGCCAGATATGAATAAATAAGTGTCACATGAAATAGATCCAACAATATCAAATCGTGTTTGTAACAAAGAATCAAATAGAACTAACTAGAACTGAAATACAGTAATTGACAAATAAATGAGAGAACTATTAGAGAATGTACTCACCTGACACTCTGAAAAGAGTAGTGTAATATCAGATGTCTGCACCGGAGTCACAATGTCCTAAATAGAGCAATATGGGTTATAATTTGTTTAAAACAAGGTAAATAAAGTTTACGATACAATCTACATGATTTCTAAGCCAATCTAGGTCAAAGTCAACTCTTGGTCAACTCTGGGTCAAACTAAGTCAACATCTAGTCAAACTAGGTCAAGGGCTCATCTAGAGTTAATTATCTAGTCAAACCCTATATCAAGCTATTTTCATGAATTCTAATTCAAGTCTTAAACCAAAACCTTTTCTAGAATATCAATTAACCTATATCATATTTATATATACATATTCAATGCTTAGGCTACCCCAACATCCATATCTAATGCATCCCATATACTCTAAGATACCTCTCATGACATATTCACGTCAATTACCATAGTCTCCTAATCCTATAATATGAATATATTTATAAGATATCTCAAGTATCCTTATAACTTATATCTTGGTATAAATCAACTACTACTACCATACTTATCATATAGTTACATACATGATACCTCTATACCAAAGGCCATACAAGTGGACTGATAACTAAAACCAAACTACAACCATCTGTCAACACATATATAATGTATACTAGGTAATTCTTATATTGACTACACGTGCTCTATTGTAATACCTTACACAACCCCATTACCTTGGTTTGCCAAGATGACATTGCATGCATCACATATATCCTTATGCCTAAGCCCCTTAGCTAGGCCAATGTTGCATATAGCATATTGTCCAAACTAGACCTTGACATCACAATCCTAGGTGTAACCCTCTACTCTAGGTATCCATGCCAAAACCATACTAAACTTACTTATATTTGACACACTACTCCACATCCCATTACCTAGGTACCAATCCTATTTTCATACTTTACACTAAATTAGTCCTAACCAACTGATACTCAAATTAATATACATCTCAGATTTCTGAGATACAAACCCATCTATAGGGACTAATACAATGTGGAAAGCTAAGACTGAACAGGGAAAAATGGGGAATAAAACCTGAATGGAAATGGCTGCAACATGGCATGTCGATTGGTTCATGGCCAAGTGCCAAAGTATATGGTCTGATACTCTATTGTTCAGTAAGGACTGAGCACAAGGCATATCCAACTGGCATCAACCCTTATCAAGGATTAAACCCTAAACAAAAAGTGCAGGGCCACCCTACTGATTCGAACACCATAACCTCTGCTCTGGGAAGAACACTAGTTACATCCTAGGACTGAACTTGAACTTTGGGGATTGAATGGGCTGAACATTAGTATAGGTCAGACACACTATGGCGATGGGAACAGATATTATCATGTCCTAAGATTGGATATTAAAAACTAATGGACTGAATGATAATAATTTGGACACTAACACCATCCTAACCTCTGACACTGTCACTACCTAACCATGTTCAGACCCTCACATAAATACCCAAATTACTTATACATACCCAAGCTTCAAACTGGAACCCAAACATAGAAAACCAAAGTGTCATTAAGGTGTATGTGCAGTGAATTGTCGCATGTTATCAAAGTGTTAGAGTGTCAGTACATGGTGTCCAAGTGTGTCAAAACTGTTTTTAAAACATGTATCAGTCGCACAAATTGAACCAAAAATAATTTGAAAACCTAATCAATCCAATCGAAATCTAGGGAAAATACATACCAACATAGGTGGGGGTCTGTTCGTGTCCTCGTGTCCAGCAAATAAGACACGAAGTTTCGAATATGCCATAAAACAGGTGGTAACAGCAACAGTGCACTGTGCATGCTAAGTATCGTACGGCCAGGTTGGTCAAGATTGGACACGATACAGTGCACAAGAGGACACGTGGTCGTGTCCCCACTTAGCCTAGGTATAGGTGAACGTGTCTAAGGGCCTGCACCGAGTCTGGGTCGTGTCGTGTCAGTATTATTAGGGCGTATTAGAGAGAGACTTTCGTGTGTGCACTGATATTGTAAAATCAGTAGAGCCCCGATATCTTCGCGCACAGTCGACGAGGACCTATGAAATTTTATGTGTGTGATGTCAGATACTAGGCCCACATGTCTACCAAATTTCGTGTCATAATAATTCGTGTCGTGTCTTGTGTCGACCCCGAGCAGTAGGGGAGCCGTACGAGCCCCGTGCGTGTGTGTACGTGTCCATTTTGGATACAAAAATCCCCCAAAATTTGACTCAGTCCTCACGAATATTGTTATACACATAATAACCTACATTTATGTTCAATTAGATTTTAAAATTAACAAAATTCATTTCTATGTGGCATTCTACCAAACACATGCACATACACATCGTCACGTATCCGATACGGACACCAAACGGACACGATTTCCTGCCAAACTTGAGGGACAGCTAGGGGACACCTAGATCTAGGCTATTATGTAAAGAAATAAGAATTAAAACATAGTTTAGAGTGTTTAACTATAGAGTGTCAATGACCAAGAAAAGCCCCAAATTGAATGATTCCTCTTGCTAGCCAAACTCTCCAAATTGTCCCAAAACTAAGATTTCTCTCCATGAACATAAAATAGAGTTGGATTAGACTCTAATGCAAGACACTAGAGTTAAAAATGAAATAAAATGAATTAGTTATGAATTTGGGAAGATAGATAAATACCTTTCCTTTCAAAAAGTTGCAATAATACAAAAGAGGCAAGAACAAAAGGAAGAGAGACTTCATAGGGGGGATCCCTATGTGGCTGGCCATAGTGGCTGAAATTAGTGTTAGGGTTTCACTAGTGGGCTTTGTGCCAAGTTTAAATGGTAAAGGAAATCAATTCATAAGTCACAATTCATTGAACCTCGTCTTTATTTCTCCTATTTCAAACTTGATTCTAAATGACTTGGTGTAAAACCCCTAAATTTCTACTTTTTTTATTATTATTTTTTTATTTAAATTTTGGTACCGATCTGAAATTTTATTATTATACGTCGCGTAATCGTATTGTACGTCGTGTACGAAATTTTTATTTTTCGTAATTGCTCGACGAGTGCGAATATGTGCGAGCGTACATATTTTTTTAGAAAATCATTTTTTCTATTTTCAAAGTGATATATATATATATAAATATTTATTTTTGCCATTATACAAATTTCTAAGTTTGTTATTTTAAGCTTTTTCTAACATTTACTAATAATAAATTATATTTCATTGTATACTAGAAAAACATAATTTTGTATAAATAATTATGCATACATACCTCATAAACAATTATTAGTTTATTTTTAAATAATAAAATAATTTTTAAAATTATTAATATAATATTTTTTGAAAACATATTTTAAAATTTTGTGACAATTTTGAGTTGATTTTATGGAATGATTTAAATAAATAAAGTAATATCTATATTTGATATTGATTTGATTTTTTAAACTAAAAGAATTAAATTTGATTTAAATTTGGATTTGTATTTGGATTTGGATTTGGACGTTGATTGATTTAAATTAAATTACGAGTTATCTATTTTTGGGTTTTAAATCTTCTCCTAATCTTATCCAAATGGGAATTCCCACATCCTATAAATAGGCCGGTACTCCTCCATAATTCGCAATCACAACCTCAATGTGTATCGTGTCTCTGCCTTCCATATCCACTATTCCCCTAGTATATGTACATTATCTCTCTTCACGTCCGACAATTTCGGACGCACCTCCACGCCACCACTACCGTGTCGGACACACCCGACATGGCCATACCTACCAAATCCTAACCTAACCACAACTGTCGTTACCACCCTCATCCAGACATCATCACCACGCCCATCACCGTCAACTCCCTGCCGTCCCTACCGCCACCACCACCGTTACAACACCTGCAGCCCCGCCTACCCTTCCGCCAGGCCGGACCTCGCCACTCTTGCTCGACCCACTCCACCTCCTCTACCATCATCGACTCCGACCGCCCAGAACACCGAGGCAACCATCATCGTCATCATCCCCAAAATACACCACTGCCACCAACACCGACCCACCCCCGGCCATAATCGTCGCCATCACCTCCAAACGCCACCGTCGCCGCACCAAAATCCCATCACAAACAAATTACCCAAAAATAAACACAGAACCCTCACCTGAACACCAGCAAGCGCCACCTCGTCGGCCGCCCCGCGCGCCGGACCACCCCGCGCTGCCGCTCGAGAACCCAGCCCGTCCGACCATCTCCGCGCTCCGGTGAAGAGCCACCCCGGCGAAACCCTCCATCCGCGCGCCTCCTCCAGTTCGCCGGGGGATGCCGCCCGCCGCTACCGACGCCTCTCCGGTCAGCCCAACCGCTCCTCCGCCTCGACGAATCCACCAGTCGCCTCTTCCCCCGAAACCCTTTTTTTTCCGCCGGAGATCTAACCGATGCCGCCACCTTCGGAGCCTCAGCGCGCCACCACCGGCGTCGTCTCTCCACTGCGCCTCCGCGCTAGGCACTGACCGCCTCCGCGCCGATCTCCGGCGTCCTTTCGCGCCGCCAACACGAGCCGCGACCGTGTTCTTCCTACCAGATCCGGTGCCGCCACCTTGCCAGGCGATGCCGGCGCCTGAGTACCGCGCCCCTCCGGCTGTCTCGCCCTCTCCGACGAACGACGACGACCGCCGTTGGGTAAATCCTCTCCCCCTCTTCTATCCACCTCTCCCTCTCTTTCTCCCTCTCTCTCTCCTGTGACATTGGTGGAGAATAATAAAGTTAAGTTATTATTATTATTATTGTTTGATATTGTTATCAGTAATTTTATTATTTTTAGTTATTAATTATGCTTTTGAAATTATTATGAATTTATAAATACAAATATTATATTGAGTTGTGGTTTAAACGTTTATTTTCAAACTGGGTAAAAAAAATCCTAAAAATATTATTATAGTATTTTTTTTAACTATTTCCAAAAATATAGCTTGTTGACCTGGAATTTTATTTTTCAAAAAATTTGTTTTTCTAGATTTCAAAATATTTGTCTAAAATATGTTAATTAACAAAATATATTCTTTCTAAATATTTTTGAATCTATTTAGTTAAATAATTAATGAGTTTTTGAATATCTTGTAAGTAGGATTATAGTTCAAATAAATAGAAACCTATATGTAATTCTTAAATAAGTTTCAAATATTTAGATAATTACTAAAACTATATTATTTTGGCTTAAATATATTAGGGTTTAATAATTGGCATGGGCCCTATATAAGTCCTCTAGGTTTTGGAAAAGTATATCTAATTTATTTCTAATAAAAATAAATATTTTTTTGCATATATTTTTGGATAATAAAAATATAGTTTTAATATTATAAATTATTTTCCAAAATAGTTTTATGTATTGTTTATGAAATTCTTTTCGGTTATAAATCATTGATCGAGTCTAATCATATTTTTATTTTCTTGCGAACCGGAACTCTTTCACATTGCCCCTAGCCAATTGGACTATTCTGGATCCAACGAGATTATCTGTTTCACCAGCAAATGATCCCAGGACTTGTTGGGTCATTGTACCACACCAGGCGACACCCAGGTAAGACACCTTGCCTTTACTGTTAAAATTTTCTGCTCAATAACATGCATGTTGTGTTTATTTTCAAGTTGTTTTCTTTTTAAATTATATGTACATACAAATTACTATATTTTGTGCAATTGACCTAGAGTTAAGGTACCACCGTATGTTTAAGTGCATCTCATAAACTGTCACGATGTGTCACGGGTTGTGTGTGAGCTGCGAGTCGCATATAGCTTCGGACTTGCGTATCGACCGTACATCGGTACGTAAAGGCCGTACGTTAGGATGTAACTGCTAATAGATTTTTGGTAGAAGACTTGGCAGTTATTAAGGATTAAACAGTGTCATGGAGGCGACGCATGTGTAGTATCATTGGGAGGGGAGAAGACAGTTATTAGCGTAGGGGCTACGTGTTCAGTACACACATAGATTTGGACCGATAGTGTCTCGGATGAGCGCTACTTACTGCCCCGGGGCCGATAGTTCTCATATGAGAACTACTTTCTGCCCATAGTTGATAGTGCCTCTTATGAGCGCTACCTACTATTACTCTCTCCATCTATGCTGAACACTATAAGCTCCTGCGTAGAACGTTGTCTTCTCAAGACGTATATCACATAGAATGGTTAGGACCCTTTACGCATGTATATTTCTATTGAGCTCTTACTATTCAATTTATGGCATGATATTATGTGTCTTGTTACGTCCCTCTGAGGACCTGGTTTTTCCCCAGGTGTGTATTTTTCGTGATTTCTTGCAGGTGCTCTAGCTAAGGCCATATTTTCCTTCCTTCGTGATGATTGCTCTTGGACTCGCCATTGGTCTCGCTTGCTAAATTCTTCATTGTATATTTTTTCCATATTTAACTTGGTTGGTAGTGGACTTTGTCTCCGCCCGACTGCTGTGTACATGACAAACTCAAAATTGCTTTGTATCATTATTTATCTTTGTGGCTGAGATTCATTTGTCTTAGATTACTACATTTACAGCTTATGTATACATACGAGGTCCATGTATTTCGTATGTATACAGCTGGCATGATACGTATCTAGTCTTAAATATTTGGGACTGGGACGTTACATGTTTTTGTGGTGGCCCATGCAGGTCCAGTTTGTCACTTCGGAGACGTAATTGTACCGATGTAAGCCTGCAACATAGGATTAGAATCTAGGAATCTCATCCATACAGCTTGACCTCTTCCTTTGGCTTCAAATTTCGAACTGTCGATCGACTTCCTTGAAATGTATCTTGATTGATTCCTTTCTACCGTTGATTCTTATTTTCGTGCTTAGTGTCAACTAGGAAGATGACTACACTAGTATATGCCCATAGGTTAACCACATGGCTAGATGGATTGCATTGGCAATTAATAGACATTGAGATTTTATTGAGTTATAAAGGCATTATTTTCCTAGAAATATGATTTTTAAGGATTAGTTAATTCCAAGTTGGGTAGTAGCAAATTACGGCTTCCAAGGGATAGTTGGAATTTTATTTTGATATTACAAGATGATATACACAAGAGGATAGCTAGATCGAGAAAATAAATTAATTTGATTTGCGTTTTGATTTTTGAAAGTCATTGAGCATTTATGATTTATCGAGTTATAGCTATATATGTTTTGGAATGATATAAATTTGATTTGGAAAAGGATCTTAAAATTTTAAATGTGGAATTATGAATTATGATTGACCAAAAATTGAGGATGATTGTAAATTTTGGTAAAATATTTTTGAATTAAATTATGTCATTTGGTCTATGATTTAAAAAGTTATTTAGATTTCAAGTTTAAAACCTTGATTATAGATATTTAAATTTCGGTAAAAAAAAGAGAGTTGACGACTGATAGGATTATGGAGTTTTGTTACAAGTATGATATAATGAAAAGATATTTTTTAAAGGAATTTACATTTTTGGTTATGGCTATTATTGGACGATTTAGAATGAACATAAATTATGGTAGATTATTTTTTTTGAGAATTTTTGTAAAAGCTCTAGTTCAAGAAGTTAGACTTATAATGGTAGGCAACCAAGATAGCCATAATGAGATAGAGTAGTCCACATTAGTGACATATCATCCATGACCATGATAGTTGCACATACACAAGTAGAGTTAGTTATCTACCAAACTATGTGAAGATATCTCAATCTTGACTCACTCGACATTCCCTCAAACCTAGATTTTATCATGACATTCTCATACTCCATCTAAGTGGCTATCATATCTCTAGAAACTGTACTCCTAATTTATTTTACCTTGATTTGATCTAAGTTATCTTTATTTCATGCTTTAGCTCGGTCATTTATTAGGTTCGTAAAATCATTATCTCATGAACTCCCACTTTCTATTTTAATTTCTTTTGTGTCCTTTACCGTGACTTGGGTATTTGGAGCACAACACTAGACTTTTTCTTCCCACAAATTTTACAAACAAGACCTACACGAGTCCACCTTCATGTAGGTATATCACGTGCCACTAAAATACGTCTCCTTGTACTCCAATTTCATATTGCGACTTTCGGGTCAAAAAGACTGGATTCTAATCCCTACCGTGAAACCAATATACTTTTAACTTGAGATGAGACTCGACCTCAACTCGATTCTTTCAACCCGATATATGATTTTTGTTCTACTTAAATCCTTACATGCTTAACCTTGCATTTTATCTTGATTGCTGGACCTATCACACCATTAGTTTAATTCTTTAAGTTGGGTAGAATACCTTATGAACTAGCCTTATGAACTAGCAACCCCTTTGACCTGGTGACCTATATTAGCAAGCTTATTTAGATCCTAGAATCTAGAGGACCTAACCCGTCTAGCCAACCAAGGACTTGGACAAGAAGACTATAGGACGACTGTATGACTTAGAATCATTCTACCTTCTTTAAATCTTAATCTCTCGTGCCTATGTATTTACCATTTTGACCAATGATGCTAATGTAGCCAGGTTTTGCAAGCTTATTCCTTATCGAGCTTGTCCAAGGCATATGTTAATTGGGTCGCCCCCACTAACGTATTGACTACTCAGAACCGGTGCATAATGGTCTGATCAACCAAGTGCACTTTGGTTCGCTTTTATCTATCGTTCTACGTGGATGGAGACATAGCTAAACTTGTCCTTTAGAGTCCCATCCACGACTGTCTTGAAAATTCTTTTTGAAACTTTTCGGTCACCTTTGAACCACATATTCGTATTCGATAAATACACCTTTGGAACCCTTTATCGCTTTCGTCTTCCACCTATTTTAGAAGGACGAAATCCCTCGTGCCGAGTATCCCCTTTAGTTGTTCGATCACTTATGACCACTGTAATTAGCCATTACCAACCCGTGGCTATATCCTCATCCTAAAACTATTCTTCTTTTCCTTTGATTCTAAACCTACCATCTGACCTACTAAATGCTTGTTTATGTTAAGGCGTTATTTCTTTGCCTCGCCCGAAGACTGGACATACCCCTTGTACCTTCTCACCCCCTACTAATACTTAATTTCGAGGACGAAATTCTTTTAAGTTGGATAGGATATAAAACCCCTAAATTTCTACTTTTTTTTTATTATTTTTTTATTTAAATTTTGGTACCGATTTAAAATTTTATTATTATACGTCGCGTAATCGTATGTACGTCGCGTACGAAATTTTTATTTTTCGTAATTGCTCGACGAGTGCGAATATGTGCGAGCGTACATATTTTTTTAGAAAATCGTTTTTCTATTTTCAAAGTGATATATATATATATATATAAATATTTATTTTTGCCATTATACAAATTTCTATGTTTGTTATTTTAAGCTTTTTCTAACATTTACTAATAATAAATTATATTTCATTGTATACTAGAAAAACATAATTTTGTATAAATAATTATGCATACATATCTCATAAACAATTATTAGTTTATTTTTAAATAATAAAATAATTTTCAAAATTATTAATATAATATTTTTTGAAAACATATTTTAAAATTTTGTGACAATTTTGAGTTGATTTTATGGAATGATTTAAATAAATAAAATAATATCTATATTTGATATTGATTTGATTTTTTAAACTAAAAGAATTAAATTTGATTTAAATTTGGATTTGTATTTGGATTTGGATTTGGATGTTGATTGATTTAAATTAAATTACGAGTTATCTATTTTTGGGTTTTACATCTTCTCCTAATCATATCCAAATGGGAATTCCCACATCCTATAAATAGGCAGGTACTCCTCCATAATTCGCAATCACAACCTCAATGTGTATCGTGTCTGTGCCTTCCATATCTACTATTCCTCCAGTACATGTACATTATCTCTCTTCACGCCCGACAATTTCGGACACACCTCCACGCCACCACCACCGTGTCGGACACACCCGACATGGCCATACCTACCAAATCCTAACCTAACCACAACTGCCGTTACCACCCTCATCCAGACATCATCACCACGCCCATCACCGTTAACTCCCTGCCGTCCCTACCGCCACCACCACCATTACAACACCTGCAGCCCCGCCTACCCTTCCGCCAGGCCGGACCTCGCCACTCTTGCTCGACCCACTCCACCTCCTCTACCATCACCGACTCCGACCGCCCAGAACACGGAGGCAACCATCATCGTCATCATCCCCAAAATACACCACTGCCACCAACACCGACCCACCCCCGACCATAATCGTCGCCGTCACCTCCAAACGCCACCGTCGCCGCACCAAAATCCCATCACCAAACAAATTATCCAGAAATAAACACGGAACCCTCACCTGAACACCAGCGAGCGCCACCTCGTCGGCCGCCCCGCGCGCCGGACCACCCCACGCTGCCGCTCGAGAACCCATCCCGTCCGACCATCTCCGGCTCCGGTGAAGAGCCACCCCGGCGAAACCCTCCATCCGTGCGCCTCCGCCAGTTCGCCGGGGGACGCCGCCCGCCGCTACCGACGCCTCTCCGGTCAGCCCAACCGCTCCTCCGCCTCGACGAATCCACCAGCCGCCTCTTCCCCCAAAACCCTTTTTTTTTGCCGGAGATCTAACCGATGTCGCCGCCTCCGGAGCCTCAGCGCGCCACCACCGGCGCCGTCTCTCCACTGCGCCTCCGTGCTAGGCACTGACCGCCTCCGCGCCGATCTCCGGCGTCCTTCCGAGCCGCCAACACGAGCCGCGACCGTGTTCTTCCCACCAGATCCGGTGCCGCCACCTTGCCAGGCGATGCCGGCGCCTGAGTACCGTACCCCTCCGGCTGTCTCACCCTCTCCGACGAACGACGACGACCGCCGTTGGGTAAATCCTCTCCCCCTCTTCTGTCCACCTCTCTCTCTCTCTCTTTCTCCCTCTCTTTCTCCTGTGACATTGGGGGGAGAATAATAAAGTTAAGTTATTATTATTATTATTATTATTATTATTATTATTATTGTTTGATATTGTTATCAGTAATTTTATTATTTTTAGTTGTTAATTATACTATTGAAATTATTATGAATTTATAAATACAAATATTATATTGAGTTGTGGTTTAAACGTTTATTTTCAAACTGGGTAAAAAAATCCTAAAAATATTATTATAGTATTTTTTTAACTATTTCCAAAAATATAGCTTGTTGACCTGGAATTTTATTTTTCAAAAAATTTATTTTTCTAGATTTCAAAATATTTGTCTAAAATATGTTAATTAACAAAATATATTCTTTCTAAATAATTTTGAATCTATTTAGTTAAATAATTAATGAGTTTTTGAATATCTTGTAAGTAGGATTATAGTTCAAATAAATAGAAACCTATATGTAATTCTTAAATAAGTTTCAAATATTTAGATAATTACTAAAACTATATTATTTTGGCTTAAATATATTAGGGTTTAATAATTGGCTTGGGCCCTATATAAGTCCTCTAGGTTTTGGAAAAGTATATTTAATTTGTTTCTAATAAAAACAAATATTTTTTTGCATATATTTTTGACTAATAAAAATATAGTTTTAATATTATAAAATATTTTCCAAAATAGTTTTATGTATTGTTTATGAAATTCTTTTCGGTTATAAATCATTGATCGAGTCTAATCATATTTTTATTTTCTTGCGAACCGGAACTCTTTCACATTGCCCCTAGCCAATTGGACTATTCTGGATCCAACGAGATTATCTGTTTCACCAGCAAATGATCCCAGGACTTGTTGGGTCATTGCACCACACCAGGCGACACCCAGGCAAGACACCTTGGCTTTACTGTTTAAATTTTCTGCTCAATAACATGCATGTTGTGTTTATTTTCAAGTTGTTTTCTTTTTAAATTATATGTACATACAAATTACTATATTTTGTGCAATTGACCTAGAGTTAAGGTACCACCGTATGTTTAAGTGCATCTCATAAACTGTCACGATGTGCCACGGGTTGTGTGTGAGCTGCGAGTCGTATATAGCTTCGGACTTGCGTATCGACCGTACATCGGTGCGTAAAGGCCGTACGTTAGGATGTAACTGCTAATAGATTTTTTGGTAGAAGACTTGGCAGTTATTAAGGATTAAACAGTGTCGTGGAGGCGACGCATGTGTAGTATCATTGGGAGGAGGGAAGACAGTTATTAGCGTAGGGGCTACGTGTTCAGTACACACATAGATTTGGGCCGATAGTGTCTCGGATGAGAGCTACTTACTGCCCCGGGGCCGATAGTTCTCATATGAGAACTACTTTCTGCCCATAGTTGATAGTGCCTCTTATGAGCGCTACCTACTATTACTCTCTCTCCATCTATGCTGAACACTATAAGCTCCTGCGTAGAACGTTGTCTTCTTAAGGCGTATATCACATAGAATGGTTAGGACCCTTTACGCATGTATATTTCTATTGAGCTCTTACTATTCAGTTTATGGCATGATATTATGTGTCTTGTTACGTCCCTCTGAGGACCTGGTTTTTCCCCAGGTGTGTGTTTTTCGTAATTTCTTGCAGGTGCTCTAGCTAAGGCCATATTTTCCTTCCTTCGTGATGATTGCTCTTGGACTCGCCATTGCTCTCGCTTGCTAAATTCTTCATTGTATATTTTTTTTCCATATTTAACTTGGTTGGTAGTGGACTTTGTCTCCGCCCGACTGCTGTGTACATGACAAACTCAAAATTGCTTTATATCATTATTTATCTTTGTGGCTGAGATTTAGTTGTCTTGGATTACTACATTTACAGCTTATGTATACATACGAGGTCCATGTATTTCGTATGTATACAGCTGGCATGATACGTATCTAGTCTCAAATATTTGGGACTGGGGCGTTACACTTGGGTTGACTTAAGTTAGACTAGGGTCCCACCATGCTATTCAAGTCACCATAGCTAGAGTCAACATCTAGGTTAGTCTCCAAAATCTTAAATAGTAAAAGTCAAAATTAACAACCATCAATCCAATAATTAATCAAATAACACTCCAATAAGTCAAAATGACCAAAATACTTCTAGGATAAAAATGATAAATAATTATTCCAATCACATGGTTAGGCTCTAGGTCAGACAGTCTCTAGGGTTTTACTAGCAGCACATCAAAATCACAAGTCATAGTTTTAAAATTGTTTTAAAATGATTAGAAATTACCAAAAATGATAATGTGATATAAATATCAATAAATAAATAATTATAATTACAAAAGTTCAAAATTACCCTCATTTGGAAAACTGGGTGTTATAAGTCTACCCCTCTTAGAAGAATTTCGTCCTCAAAATAAAGATGATTGTACCCCTACTAGGTCAAATCCCCAATCAAATCAAGGTCGATAGATAACATGCAACACAATCCTACTGGTCGTGATTCTACAGTCTCGATCAGGGTAACTACACTATCTAACATGTTACAAGCATATCCTGACAGGTACTAATAGAATCACACATGAAGATGGGGAAGAAGAACGAGAGGACAAACATGCTAACTCATTACCTGCAGCGTCGTTCTCCTAGACATGCCAGCTGTATTCATACGAAGTATACTCTAATATATGGGAGCCTCGTATAAATACATAAGCTGTAAAATGCAGTAGAACCATACTAATCTCATCCACGCAAAATAAATGAATAAAAGACATCATATAAAGATAATGATTTGTCTTGATACAATATGTTGGGCGGAGACAAATCCACTACCAACAAAATAAAGAAAAGTACATAGAAAATGAAGTGAGTGGCGAGCGAAGCGAAGACAATCCAAATGCAATCATCCTTGAGAAATAGCAATGAACACGGCTAGAGCGAAAGCACCTGCGAAAGACAATAGCACACACCTGACAAGATAACCAGGTCCTCAGAGGGACGTAACAAGACACATAATAGAATGCCATATAAACTGAATAAATATTGCTCAATAAATAAGTAAATCAAATTTATAACATGGTCCAATTCGCACCTACTGAATGAGCGTACCATCCCCCCAACCAAACAAGGACAGGAGATGGTAAACTAATTCACGGCGACGTATCTTTCTATGCTAAGAATCCGATATGGTATCCGGACCCCAACAAGGTTCAATACCTTCTTATCGAAGTAGTAAGTCACACCTACAACCAAACAAGGACAAGATGTGACGAACTAATCCGCGACAAGTTATTGTTCCAAGTCACGGTCAGATACAAGTACCCAAACCAAAAGTACTCGTACCTAACGGATAGGGTAGCCTACCATTATAAGTGAAATGTTGTTAAGAACAATCCTTCCTACGCATGGGCCCTGGCTAAATAGGATCGTCATAGTCCCCTCTTGGGCACCAGAGGCCCCAGCAGGAAGAGCATGGGTCATGAACCCCGTATCTCCAGCGGAGAGTCCGGGTCACAAGGGAAGTGCATCGAAGTCCATACGCTAAGGAATTGTCCTCCCCGCCCAATGCCTACTGTGTTGTATCCACAACACAAACCACTATAACCGCTAAGTCAAACTAGCATGCAACTTCTATTAGCGGTTATTCCTATCGCACGGCTTGTATGTACTGGTGGCCAGCCAATCACGCACTTCCGTATTCTACATGCGACACACAACTTCGTGTTACCACGTGTCAAGGCCAATGAATGCAACACACAAGGTGGTTGTTTGCCATGAAATATAAAAGAACAGAACAATTATCGGAGGACCGAACTTTTACTTCACGTTATAAACTCGCTTGTACAAAGAAAGCCTAGGGACGAAAACCTAGGTACAGCAGTCTAAGTACAATTATTTGTTTTAGATTCTGGGGGGTGACGATAGAGGCTCGGAAAGGCGACGGCAGCCCTGCCTTACTCCTTGGACGATCGGTATGCAGCCCTGGCTCCCTGTAAAAAGATGGAAGGCATTGACGAAGAAATGCTCTTCTTGCTCCTTTGTTGCTCTTCTGGCTTCTCTCTCTCTCTGTGTATTCTTTTTTTTCTGACTATTGGGGGGTCTCTCTGTATATACGTATTTTTCTCTCTGAAATTGTATATCTTACAAGGGAATGGCACCTTGCTATTTATAATAGTGGGATGTGATCATTAGGGTTACCAATGATTAGCTTTTGGAGATAACGGCGGCTTGAAGATTGGTCCATCTTGGCCATTCGTTTTAATTATGATGAATCTGGGCAATTAGGTGTAGATTATACCAAATCTCATGAGCAATTAATGCTGATTGGAATAAATCTTCCTTATACTGATCTTCTGATATCTGCGAATAAATCAGATCTATTCTTCTGCCACGTGTCCCAGATCTATTAGGATCTGACCCAATCTTTAATGGCAGCCAATCTGAGGAATTAATCGGTTTAGGACACATGTCCTAGGAGCTGCTGGGGGAAATCTGGACCGCATGAATAGTGAGTCGCATATGAATGTGAGCCACATATGAATATGAGCTGCATATGAATGTGAGCCCATGTGTCAGGATTGCGTGGGCAGTGGCCCTCACCTGAGTCCTCTAACCACAGAGGAGTAATCCTTGTGGGCCGCATAGGTATATATCCGCCTGGGCCGCATGGATATGATCTTCTTGAACCGCATGAGAAGTCCTCGCTCGAGCCGCATGAGGCTTTCATGGCCTGAGCCGCATAGGATGGATTTACTTCTGAGCCGCATGGGAAGTCCTTTGCTCGAGCCGTATGAGGCTCCTATGGCCTGAGCCGCATAGGATTTATTCTGAGCCGCATGAGAAGCGAGCCGCATACGAATGCCCACGCGGCAAGGCCACGTGGCATTTTTATGGCTCTCGGGGGATTTGTGTCAGAGATTTCTTTCCTCTTTCCTAGAGATTTATCATTATGGGAGAGCCATAATCATCTGCCTTTGGTGTCAGGGCTGTTAACTTTCAGAAGGGTCAGCCATCATAGCAATTAATGCAGCGTGGGTAGAGGGGAGCACTATCAGGCTACGTGTCTTCTGAGCCGCATAGAATTCCCTGGGCCGCATAGCTTCCTATGTCGCATGACTTCCTGAGCTCCATGCATTTTTTGAGCCGCATGGATCGTTCCTGGCCGCATGAATCATTTCCTTTAGTATTTTCTATGCTTCTACAGGACCCCCTTCAAAGTTTTCAATTTGTAAAATTGAAATACTTTGAATAAGAAGCATGGCCAGGTTCCTCTAGCCGTATATGGAATTCTGACTGCATAGAAGTCTCGGCCGCATGAATTATTCAGCCGCATAAGTGACGTAGCAGCAGAAGACTGTTCACCCGCATAGCTGTTTGCCACGTCATCATGTCATCCATGCAAACCCTTTTTGGGGCAGGATCCCAAGAGGTTCTGATCTTTAATTATCTGGTCTGCATCGATAGCCGAAGAGTCGACTTCTTTGTACGAGGCGTCGGTCTTGGTCCTCTATAAATGGAAGGGTTTTTGGAGGGATTTCTCTCTTGGACTCTTCTTGATTTAAGATTTTTGTCTTGCTTTCTTCTTCTGACCGACAGACTACGATGGCACCTAGGGCTTCCAAGGCAGTGAAAAAAGCTATGGTGAAGAGTAGGAAGTCGGCTTCGTCTTCAACTGTCGTACCCCTCGTTCGTCTTGACGTTCATGTTGTCGACGAAGGTAAGGACTGTGTGGAAGATTGGGTGCTTTGAAACCATAACAGATGCTGCTCTGCCGCATTACTTCGTGCATAATCATTTGATGCGAGCTTTTCAAATTTTGTGGTTCGTATGCACGTCCCGTGAGCCGCATGGAATATATTCCATATCTAAGCCGCGAAAAATTGTCTTTCAACGGGCCGCATGAACCCTTCTGAATAACTTCTGACTGTTTTTATCATTCATCATCACTTCTTTTTCGTCTTTTGTTTCTTGCAGTGTCCCCACCGAACGCTGAGATTACAGTGGTAGAGGAGCCGCCGCTCCCTGGCATCAATCAGGGGCCTCCCTCTGTTAAGGAGGAGGTGATGAAAGAAGAATCAGCGCCTGAGAGGGACGACATCCCCCCCACTGTCGAGACTGCTGAGGGTGGCAGCGCTGGGAATTCTGATTCCCCTATTCTAGACGAAGATCTTTCTCAATTGCATCCTTCATATGTAAGGTGGTTGAAGGAGTTGTATACGCACTTCTGCGGCTAGGGTTTAAGGTTTCTCGTAAATATCTATCTGTAGTCTTTGCTTCTTTTTTGCTTTTCTTCTTGTCTGCATGAAGAACTTTTCCTGTAACCGCGTAGCTGTAACCGATTTATGAATGAATGAAATATATTTGCTTCACTCTTTTGCTGTGTAATGATTATTCTATTGGGACATTTTGTATGGACCCATTGCCCCTAACGTACCCTGGTTTTGGATACGGGCAACAAGTTGGAGGGAACGAACATACTTACTCAGAGGTACTAAGGACATGGCAAGCATGAAGGTTTCCTCGACGGAGCCTTCCTACTCAGAGGTAATGAGGACATGACAGGAGTGGGCTTAATGAAGGAGGGCACATAGAACAACTCAGAGGTAATGAGGACATGGAAGTTCTACGTGGGGGGTGATTTGTTTTTGGCGGAAGTGGGACGACTCTGAGGTAATGAGGACATGGCCGTCTTGGAAGTTTGTGGACCCGTTTACCTTTGTTGTGCACTGGGAGTGCAGGTATTAGATCATGAGGGAGGATCTCTTGTAGGAAGAAAGTTCAGCGGTATGGTTATACATGACTTTCTTTCAAAAGAGTGACCAGGATGTAAGTTCAGGGGTACCGATGGGTACATAACTCGACAATGTTGGAATCAAAGTGTAAGTTCAGAGGTACCAGCAGGTACATGACTTGGAAATTTGGGATATCTTTGTGGAAGAAGGGCATGAGTTCAGCGGTATGCGCGGATACGTGACTCGGAAATTTAGAATATGGTGAGTGTGAGTTCAGTGGTACCAGCGGATACGTGACTCAAAAATCTGACAGTTCATGGAGTGAGTTCAGTGGTACCAGCGGGTACGTGACTCGATAATTTGGAAAACTATGAGGGTGAGTTCAGTGGTATCAGCGGATACATGACTCGAGAATCTGAAAAACTATGAGGGTGAGTTCAGGGGTATCAGCGGATACATGACTCGATAATCTGGAAATTTGTGGAGCGAGTTCAGTGGTACCAGCGGGTACGTGACTCAAAAATCTGGAAAATGTTGTTTAAACATAGTATTTCTTCAGGAACTTGTCGTTGACGGGCAGCATGAGCAAGTCTCCATTTTGTTTTGCGAGGCGGTAAGCACCGTTAGAGAATACTGTCTCTATGATAAATGGACCTTCCCACTTTGGCTGGAACTTACCGTCGGTCTTGTGAGTCATGACCATCGACCTCCGGACTGCCAGAACAAGATCACCCACTCGGAATGTTCTAATTTTGACCTTCTTGTTGAAGGCTCCTGAGATGCGTTCTTGGTATAGCTCGATCCTTTGCTGAGCTAGGAGGCGTTTTTCATCTAAGGCCTCTAACTCTTGCAGTCGACGTCGGTAGTTGTCATCCATTGTCAATTGATAAGTGAGGGCAACGCGGAGTGAGGGTATTTAAGTCTCTAATGGGAGAACCGCTTCACTCCCGTACACCAGGGAGAATGGTATATTCCCGGTGGCTGTTCGAACTGTGGTGCGATAAGCCCATAAGCATCACCGAGCTTCTCGTTCCAGTCGCGCTTGTTGGAGGAGACAAACTTCTTGAGGAGTTTGATGATCGTTTTGTTGAACGCCTCTGCTAACCCGTTTGCTGTTGGATTGTACGACGTCGAAGCAATATTCTGAATACGGTGTTTATCGTAAAACTGATAGAATGCGTGGCTTACAAACTGCGGGCCATCATCATGGATGATCCTTCGGGGCAGTCCAAAGCGGTAGATGACGTGATGCTTAAGGAAGCTGATTACGTTTGAAGTCTTGACTTCTGCGAGTGGGGCAGCTTCCGCCCACTTGGAGAAGTAATCCGTGATCGCAAGTATGAAGCGATGTCCTCGGAAGGAAGGTGGGGTGATTGGACCAATGATATCCATTCCCCATGCTTCGAATGGCCAGGACGCCACCGTCGGATGTAGAAATTCGGATGGTTGATGAATGAAGTCCGCGTGGACTTGGCAGGCTTTGCACTTTCTAGCATAATCGATCGCATCTGCCACCATTGTGGGCCAATAGTAGCCCATTCGGCGAAGACGATCTTGTAGTTTTGGGCCGGGTTGGTGGGCCCCGCAGACACCGTCATGAGCTTCTCGTACTGCTTCTTTGGCTTCTGTGTTTAACAGACACCGAAGTAATAATTCATCGTAAGAGCGGCGATACAGCATCTTCGTCTCTGTATCGTAGAAGAATCTGAGAGAACGCTTTCTGATGGAAGTGGCTTCCTTTGGGTTCTCGGGCAGGATGTCGTAGACGACGAAGTCGATGAATGGTTGTCTCCAATCTGGGGTGTCATCGATCGTCTGTGCGGAATAACTTGCCACGAATTGCACATTGTTTTTAGGACAGACCAGTTCATGGCCTATCACTTCCACTGATTGGCGATCATAATTTGGAACTGCTAGGGAAGCGGCGAGACCGGCTAAGGCATCTGCTTCGATGTTTCGGAGTTTGGGGACATGTTCGATGAAGAACCCCTCAAATGACGAGATGATATCGATCGCTATTTGGTGATAAGGGATCATGTCTTCGTGACGGACTTCGTACGAACCCCGGATCTGATTGACGATTAGTTGGGAATCGTCGTATGCTTCAAGGTATTCTACCCCCAGCTCTCTTGCAAGTTGGAGGCCAATTACCAGAGCGTTGTACTCGGCCACATTGTTAGAGCAGGGTTCTGTAAGGGAATAGGCGCGGTTGATCACCAATCCGGAAGGAGAGACCAGCACTACCCCGACTCCGACGACTATATTGCCTTTAGGTCCGGTCCTTGAAGCACCGTCAAAGAACATTCACCATATAGCCTCGTGAGAGGTTGCATGCGAGTTGGCGACCTCGTCTGGGATCTCTTCGTATATTCTGGAGGACTCTGAGCCTGGGTGGGCTGCTAAAAAGTCTGCCAGGGCTTGACCTTTGACTGCCTTTTGTGGGACAAAGATCATATGATAAGGGATAGCAATATTGCCCATGTAGCGAGTCGAGAGCTATGTGCCCCTGGTTTGGTCATGAGGACTCCGAGAGGGTTGACCCGTGAGATCACATGTATCGTTTGTCCGGTGACATAGTATCGCGTCTTCTGAATGGCGAACACCAAGGCGAGGCATTCCTTCTCAACCGCAGTATATCGGTGCTCGGGTCCCACCATCATTCGGCTGAGATAGTATATGGCTTGTTCGTGGCCTGTATCGTTGTTTTGTGCCAACAGGACACCGAAGGAGTGTTCCATTGCTCGTACATAGAGCAGGAATGGTTTTCCAGGGACTGGGGCCACCAAAACCGAAGGATTTGACAAATATTCTTTGATGCTGTCGAAAGCGCGCTGGCATTTTTCGTCCCATACGAATGAGACTCCTTTCTTCATGAGGTGCATGAATGGTCGGCATCGCCCGGAGAGGTTGGAAATGAACCTTCTGATGTAAGGTCTGAGTTCGCAGAGATTTCTCGGGGGTCCCATCTCCATGATTGCTTTTGTCTTTTCAGGGTCTACATGGATACCCTTTGCAGTGATGATGAAGCCTAAGAACTTTCCGCTGGATACGCCCAGGAAGGACTTCGTAGGGTTCATTTTCAAATTGTGCGTTCGCAATAGGTCGAATACCGTCCTTAGATCCTGCAGATGGTCTCCCTTGCTACGGCTCTTGACGGCTATATCGTTAACATAGCACTCTACTGTCTTCCGTAAGTGGTCTCTGAAGATGATGCTCATGGCTCTCTGATATATGGCGCCAGCATTCTTTAAACCGAAACGCATGACTGTGTAGCAGTACGTGCCAATCGGTGTTCGGAATGATGTATGCTTTTCGTCGTCAGGAGACATTTTGATTTGGTTGTACCCCGAAAAGCCATCCATGAATGACATGCGTTCGAAGCCGCAGGTATTGTCGATCATGATGTCTGTGATAGGAAGGAGGAACTCATCTTTGGGGCATGCCTCGTACAGGTTGCGGAAGTCGATGCAGATTCGAATCTTTCCATTCTTCTTAAGGACGGGTACTATATTGGCGACCCAATCGGGATGTTGCTCCTCACGAATGAAGCCACTGGCTATTAGTTTGTTGACTTCAGCTTCGATCGCGTCCATGATGCCTGGGCGGAAGCGTCGCTGTTATTGCTTGACTGGCTTCGCATCTGGTCGAATATTGAGTTTGTGAAGAGCAATGTCAGGATTTAACCCTGGCATGTCTTCATAGCTCCAGGCGAACACATCAATGTACTCTCTGACAAGTTCTAACAACGACTCTCGTTCTTCGTCGGTTAGGCTTTTACTGATGAAGATCGGTTTTGGAGAAGATTCGCTGCCGAGATCCACTTGTATGACCTCATCTTCAGTAGGAGGTTCTCTCAGTTCGAACCGCTTTTCCCATTGCACGTCTAATTGCTGGGCCCATGGCTCTAGCTCGAGGATTTCGGGGATGTCTTCGTCTTCCTCGTAAGCGTCGACGAACACCATGTTGACTGACATGACTTGTCTGAACACATCTCCGATACTGGTATCTGAGTCGGAAGTTGGTGATCCGGTTGAATGTGACTGCCAGTCGCATTCTTCATCTGAACTCTCAGGGGTCGTAGTAGGCGTTACATACCCTAACCCGCATCAAGTTTTGTTGTAGTAGTTCCGTGGTTTGCATGCCGGGACTGGCGGCTTCAAAGGTAATCGTCGCCCAGTGCCGTAGTTCAACCCTGGCGTCGCCTCTAGATCATACCCCTGTTTCTGCATGAGATATTTGGATTGAGGGCTATAGAGATACAGAGGCAGTCTCCCGGCATCTGACCCGAGGTCGACTTCTTCTATGGTGCGGGGATGCGGGTTATTTGTCCGACCGAAGATGATCGGATGATCTCCTCCTTCGAATATTCGGTAAGCGTCTTCTACTGGAGTAAGCTGGATCGCGTTGTACATATTTGTCACCTGTGTGTGTAGGTGAGCGCCTATACCGTGTTCCATAGCATATATTGTACATAGCTTATTGAGCTCGGTGTAGTTCAAAGATAACCCTTTATTGATGAAGTAAGGTATCTTTTCTAGGGGGATTACATCATCAGCGGAGGGGACATTGGTGTGGGTAGCCATATACTTGGCTAGCTCCGATTCCTCTTCGGCTACCCCCTATGTGAACGAAGACTGAGAGGACGTCCTAGGAAGCTTGATTGTCAGTGGTTCAGTTGATGGCATAGAGCGGGGAGTTGTTGGCAGACTAGCGACCCCCAGTTTGGCATTTGATGTTGAGCGAGGAGTGGCTGGTTCGCTGGAAGTGTCAGACCTTGCATCAGGGTGACGACCCTTCCTGGGAAGGCGTATCGTCATGGGCCTGTCCGAGGGGTTGAGCTTCCCTGCTTGTGGTTGGCTGACTCTTGGTAACCTGATTGTTAGTGGCTCCGTTGTGGGTCTCGGTACTTGGTCGGACCTTGGCAGCCGGATTATCATCTGCTCCTCTTGCGCCGAGAGGCTGATCGCGTCCTTCCGCAGAGTGGCGGTGAGGGGTGCGGACTTGCCCGGTTTGCGAGCTTGGAGGTGGATCGTCAGGGGTCCTTCTGATCCCGTGGCTGTCTCAGTATGAGCTTGTGTGTCTCCTTCATCAAGGTGCCTCTTCGACTTTTCGTATAGGCAGGAGTCTGAGTAGTAGGATTCGACCCCTTTGAAGGGATCGATATCAGCAAATTCTGTCTTCACGAAGCCATGTTTGTCGACGTATTTGAAGCACTGGTGTAGCGTGGAAGGCACGATCATATAATCCTGTATCCATGGGCACCCCAAGAGGATGTTGTAAGAAGTGTCTGCATCTATGACGTAGCAGGTGACTTCGGATTGGAGGTTGCCAATTTGACACTTCAGACGAATCTTCCCAATAGGGTAGCTCCTGCCCGAATTGAAACCGCTGATGGCGGTGCTTGTAGGTGCCAGGCGATGCATTAGGATACGTAGATGATGTAGCAGACCCTTCGAGATGATGCTTATGGAAGAGCCAGGATCAATGTGCATTCGATCCACCTTCACGTCACCGATGTATCCCGTGTAGTATAGCAGGCGATCATGTAAGTTGGTTTTGATGAGCATGTCCTGCGGAGTGAAGACGATGTTGGGCATTGCTCCCGTGCAGGCACTGTCTTGGAGATCCACGAGTGAGTCTTCTCCGGTGAGGTTAGATTGAGCGAGATAGGCATCGGTATTTTGGAGTGCTTCGCTCAATGCAATACGAACGTCCTTGGAGAGCCTTAGGAGTTCGTATAGTGATAATTTGGCCGAAGTGTTAGCCAATTGTGCTAAGATGTCAAAGTTATAGGGCCTCTCTAGCCCTTGGACTGCGTCCTTTCGGAGGGATTTGTCGAAGCGAGTCTCCTTCGACCTAGACTTGTCGGTCGTCGAAGGCTGAGCCGGTCCCAGAGCATCAGTTGTAGTGGGTTGATGATTTTTGGCTGGGTTGTCAACCACAGGTTGGGATTGCGCTCCGGACCGCGTGACGACGGCTGTAGCTTCCTCGTTGTCTGCTGAGATTGTGTGGTAGGTCCTGATTTTTCCACTCTTCCTTTTGTTGGTGGGAGATGGTGTGGGCCGAGTTACTTCTGATACCAAGTCTGGATGGACCCATATGACCTCCCCTCGTGAGGTGGTGAGAGGTACTAGACCGGTAGCCTGATCTCGGGGAGGGAAAAGATTGGTAATCTCTATTGTTGCCAGAGGGACGGGGATCACCCCGTCTTGAGTCTCCGTCGGAGGGAAGCTGCCGAATTGTACGGATACCATATTGGCTGCTACGGTTACCTCTTCGAAGTCGATGGCCAGAGCGTTCGAATCGATGAGGCTTTGGATGTACCTTTTAGTTGGTAGCAGTCGTGTGTGGCGTGGTGTACATAACGGTAATAATGGCAGAACTTTGGGTTCTCCAGATCAGCCGGCCGAGGCTCCTGTCTTGGTGGAGGAAGCTGAATTCTACCCCCTTGTATGAGCATGTCCAAGATAGGCTTGACGTGGCCTTCTTCGAAGGAGTAATCGATTTGCGGCCATTTTTTGTCTGCTGGTTGTGACTCGGACTTTTGTGCCGTGTCAGCCACCATAGCCTGCTTTCCCTTGCTGTCTCGATTGTTGGAGGGGTTACCCCCATTATCGTTGTTGGGACGCTTGCCCTTGTTTTCTCCTTCTGAGATATGCAACCCCAGTTGGCGAGCCTTCTTTAGTCGTTCTTCGGTGCTTGTGGCGCTGATGATGAATGCCTTCTAATCTTCGAATTGACTTCCGCCCATCCAGAGACTGATCGTAGGAAGCAGTCTCTTTTGGCATATCTCAATCAAAGAGGAATCTGGATTTCCGGAGGGCGCTTTATGGCAGTCTGACGGAACCGCTCGATGTAGTTCCTTGTCAACTCCTTCTCCCCTTGGACGACGTCCATGAGAGTGGACATAGTGACGTCCTGTCTTACTTCGTAGAATCGCTCCAAGAACAGGCGCTTGAAGTCGGCGAAGGAATGGATGCAGTTGTCCGGTAGATTGCGGTACCAATCGAAGGCGACCCCTTCTAACGCCCTAATGAATAACCGTGTGAGGATGGCATCATCATGGGGCAGATGGTTGGTGGTAACCTCGAAGTAAGTGATGTACCGACTTGCTGAGGTTTTGCCATCATACGGGTTGATATTGAACGGCTTATATCTTGGTGGGAATAGAACATCCCTCCATTCAGCAGGGTATGGCTGCCGTATTCTGAGATCTTGAGCATTTTTTCGGGCATGGAACATGTCTCGGAGCTCCTGGACCTCTCTTCTTACTTCTTGGGTCTCATCTGTCGTGGTAGGGGCTGTTATTTCGGGAGAATTATTGCCCGGGTTTGGTGCCGCTGAGTTTGAATCTATATTGACCGCGGGGCCCGTGCTTGTTTGACTAGGTGTTCCTCCTTGTAGAGTGGGCAGGGCCACTTTAATCTCGTCTACAGATTTGACCAAAGCAAGTAATATGGCTTCGAGACTGTCAATGCACTGGCGATCACTGGAACCACCTTGATTGCTGTCCGTCATGAACACCGTCCTTACGTGAGGAGTGATGGAAGGGACGGTGGAGGATGTGCCCTCCGAGTCGTACCCGTATACCGAGAAGTCATCGGGATATGTAGGAATATTGTTTTCTGGTTCGGACTCGGAGGGAGCAGTACCCCCAGCCTCAGAGTTTACTTCGTCTTGAGAATCACGGGTGTCCTCCGGGACATCGGTGCCTGTCGTTCCTGATGGGAGAATCGTTTCCCCGGGCTCGGCTCCTTGAAACATTAGATTGTTACGGATGTTCGGATGAGTGCTACCCCCAACCCCCAGCGATGCGGATGATGAATTTCCAACTGCAGCAGATTTTGTCTTTGAACGGGTGTGTTGGAATACTCCGGTGGAAGACAACCGTTTAGACGACAGTTTCGTAGCTGTAGTGGTTGATATCTTGGGACTGGAGATGCTTGTCTTTTTCCCCCTCCTTTCGGTGGGGACCTTTTGAGCGGAATTGCAGGAGACAACAGGGGGTGCCTCATCTTCTGAGCTCGGGTGCTGTAGTCTTTGGAAGACGGACGGCCGATCTTCCGTTACTGCTGCGTTATTGCAGCAGCAATTGACGATGATTTGGGTGCAGCGATGTCCAAGCGAGGACTCTTTGCACGCCGACACTCCTTCTCTTTTCTTGCGTTTGTGGAGGATCGCCTCCCGCAGGTCAGAGGAACCACTCTGTCCATTTACCGCCGGGGGCTGGACTCGAGCGGTTGCATACAACTTCCCATCCGAGGCCCGTGTGATAGTCAACGGGACGCCCCGATAGTCAGAGGTTGGGACAGCTGACTGGACCCGATGAGTCCGCGCTGTCCTAGACTTCCTCCTTTTAGCACCTGCGGGTGCGTAATTGGAGGAGTCCAAATTGAATAACAGAGAGTCTGGCTTATCGTCCAGAGAAGTATCAGGGTCAGGACCGCATGAGAGACAGTCGAAGACTGATCTAGAAAAGCGTGAAACGGATGCTATGCGGCTAGGGTTGGGTACCGTACAGGCTGTCTGCATTCGGTTGTCTTCTACCGTCGGATGAATTATTTTTGTGCGGCTAGGAGTCACGACCGTACAGGCTGGCCGCATACGATTGGCAATTATGGCCGCATGGGTTTTCTGCAAGCGGTTGACTCCCATAGCCGTATGAGTTTCATCCGTATGATTGGCAACTGTAGCCGCATAAGCTATGCGGCTGACAGATATGGCCGCATGAGTTTTCTTCATACGGCTGGAGGATGTAGCCGCATGAGCTTTCTCCCTGCGGCTGATACCCTTATGCGGCTCAGATCTCATAGAGTTCCTCTTTGCCCCTGCAAGTCTAGCATCATAGTGTTTTCTTCTGCCAGACTTGGGGACAGTAGAGTTGTCTACGATCTGAAGTGGGACCGTAGGGGAATCTTGCTCGCCGTCTTGAACAACTGAGGGTGTCTCTGCAAGAGCTTCAGCAAGAACGAAGGATCGGGGTCTCCACTCCTTACGGGCCTTCTTTGTGTGGGCTCGCTTCTGGACCGGGCCAGTGCTCTTGTCGGAGAGCATCTCTTCGAACGCTTGTTGGTCGAACCGGGCGACCATCTTTTATTGAGTGGAGCCAAGCTTGGCTGCATCCGATTGCGTCACCAACTCCTCAGCCGTGGTGAAGTTTGTCCCCAGCAGAGTCGCCATCGTGTTTGCTATGAAATATAAAAGAACAGAACAATTATCGGAGGACCGAACTTTTACTTCACGTTACAAACTCGCTTGTACAAAGAAAGCCTAGGGACGAAAACCTAGGTACAGCAGTCTAAGTACAATTGTTTATTTTAGATTCTGGGGGGTGACGATAGAGGCTCGGGAAGGCGACGGCAGCCCTGCCTTACTCCTTGGACGATCGGTATGCAGCCCTGGCTCCCTGTGAAAAGATGGTAGGCGTTGACGAAAAAATGCTCTTCTTGCTCCTCTGTTGCTCTTCTGGCTTCTCTCTCTCTGTGTATTCTTTTTTTTCTGACTATTGGGGGGGTCTCTCTGTATATACGTATTTTTCTCTCTGAAATTGTATATCTTACAAGGGAATGGCACCTTGCTATTTATAATAGTGGGATGTGATCATTAGGGTTGCCAATAATTAGCTTTTGGAGATGGCGGCGGCTTGGAGATTGGTCCATCTTGGCCATTCGTTTTAATTATGATGAATCGGGGCCACTAGGTGTAGATTGCACCAAATCCCATGAGCAATTAATGCTGATTGGAATAAATCTTTCTTATACTAATCTTCTGATATCTGCAAATAAATCAGATCTATTCTTCTGCCACGTGTCCCAGATCTATTGGGATCTGACCCAATCTTTAATGGCAGCCAATCTGAGGAATTAATCGGTTTAGGACACGTGTCCTAGGAGCTGCTGGGGGGCATCTGGACCGCATGAATAGTGAGCCGCATATGAATGTGAGCCGCATATGAATATGAGCCGCATATGAATGTGAGCCCACGTGTCAGGGCTGCGTGGGCAGTGGCCCTCACCTGAGTCCTCTAACCACAGAGGAGTAATCCTTGTGGGCCGCATAGGTATATATCCGCCTGGGCCGCATGGATATGATCTTCTTGAACCGCATGAGAAGTCCTCGCTCGAGCCGTATGAGGCTTTCATGGCCTGAGCCGCATAGGATGGATTTACTTCTGAGCCGCATGGGAAGTCCTTTGCTCGAGCCGCATAAGGCTCCTATGGCCTGAGCCGCATAGGATTTATTCTGAGCCGCATGAGAAGCGAGCCGCATACGAATGCCCACGCGGCAAGGCCACGTGGCATTTTTATGGCTCTCGGGGGATTTGTGTCAGAGATTTCTTTCCTCTTCCCTAGAGATTCATCATTATGGGAGAGCCATAATCACCTGCCTTTGGTGTCAGGGCTGTCAACTTTTCAGAAGGGTCAGCCATCATAGCAATTAATGCAGCGTGGGTGGAGGGGAGCACTATCAGGCCACGTGTCTTCTGAGCCGCATAGAATTCCCTGGGCCGCATAGCTACCTATGCCGCATGACTCCCTGAGCTGCATGCGTTTTCTCAGCCGCATGGATCTTTCCTGGCCGCATGAATCATTTCCTTTAGTATTTTCCATGCTTCTATAGTGGTCTCTTAATTCTAGGTTTAATTTGTAAAAAAATAACACACAGCAGGAAACTGAACAGTAAATTCTAACAGTTATGCTATGTATCACAGTTTATTTTGCATAAAGAAAATAATGAACATGCATGAAATATGAGCTAAAATAATTAAATAGCAAATGGCAAGGTATCTTGCCTGGTAGTACGCCTGATGTGCTGCGATAATCATGGTGGCACGAACTGCGACCTCGGTATAACAACTATGCATGATGACATCGGATGGTGGCACTGACAGTTCTATTGGGTCCAGGACGGTCAAATTAGCTAGGGTGGACATACGGTAGTCTCGAAATGGGCGAAGGAAACATGAATAATAGGATTTAGTTATGGGCAAGGGGATAACCAAGGAAATTGGATAAAGATAATATATGATTTAGAAAATTATATTTATAATGCTTGAAATACTAGTTTTTATGAGTCACAAAATCACTTAAACCAAGAAAAATCGTTTTTAGAGAAAAATAATAAAATTAAAACAAAAACCATAAGTTTAAGGTAGAGTAACTATGATTTATTTATCTCAAAATATTTATGGGGAGTAATATATAAAAAAATTATTTCTAGGTCAAACACTATATTTTACGAAAATATTACATATAATTTCTTGATATATGATAATTTGGAACCCCACATTTTATTAGTAAAAAAAATATGCTTTTAGATATAGACCCCTCAAACAAAACTACCCTTTTATTAGTCAAATAATTTATTTATTTACTTGGTAAATATTTAAGATATAGGAATAACAATTTTAGATAAAAATATTTCAATTTGGTAAAAACTACTACGATAATATTTAAGATCAAACACCAGAAAAATAATAATATATTATATTTTGAAATCAAATTTAAGTTTGCATATAAGGTCAAGCCCCAATGGATTATTATTATTATAGCTTTAGGATTAGTAATGCCAATATTAATAGTGAAAATACCAATAATAAAATAATAATCCTGTTGATTAATCATATATGAAATAGATACTAGTTTATATACTGGTATTATCTACTATACTTTGTAATAGAATAAATAACACTACTTACATTACATAATACTAATATTACTAATAAAGGGTCTGTAAAAGTTTACACAAAATAAATCACTACAAAATAAATATAATATAATACTAAGAAGATGCAATTAGACAGCACATGCTTGCTGCTCTTGGTCGAATTTCCCCACATAATAAAACAAGGAATCTTTTGTACAGATGTGCTTTTTCTCGAGTAGGAGAGAAGGATAAAACACTGAAAATTTCTCAAGGAGAAATAAGGGTAAATGGAGAGAGAGCGGGAGAGAGGGAGGGTTCGAAAGAGAGAGAGGATGGAGTGAGGAGTGAGTGAGAGGGACGGCGGAACTGGTGGCACGCCGGCGGCGCACGCGGGGGCGGCGTAGTGCCGGAAGTGGGGAGCGGCCGGAGTTTGCTGTCGGAGCGGCGGCTAGGGCTGAGACACGAGCGGAACGGAGGCGGCGATCGGTGAGGGCTTGGTCGAAGAGGGCGGCGGAGGGTTTCGGCCATGGCGGAGATGGAGTTTCGTCGGTCAGCTCTAGGCCACGGCGGTGGAGAGTTTCACCGCGGGTCGGAGCGGAGAAGAAGAGGCGGAGGGAAGGAAGCGGGGCGGCGGTTGGTTGCCGTCGCTGGGCGAAGGAATAGTGGGGGTCCGGCGATGGGGTCTCGGGAGTGGCGGATCGGGTCTCAGGCGGAGCTCGGCCGATGGGATAAAGGAGGAAGCGGTCGGGAGGCTGGAGTCGGCAAGGGTTTCGATGGCATGGCGGCGCGGAGGATACGGGCGGCGGCTCTTCTGCGAGCGCGGCGCATGGGAAGGGGGTTTGGTGGAGGATCTAGGGTTCGCGGCGCGTCTCCGGCGGCGAGGGGCGGTCCAGGCCGGCGTCGACGGGGTAAGTTTTAGGTTAGGGTTTAATTTTCTTCTTCTCTACTTCTATATGCTGGTGGTGGTGGTCCGGCCATTGGCCGTGGTGGCGGTGGTGGTGGCATTGTGATAGGGAAGTTGTGATGATGTCGGAGATGGTGGCGGGTTGCTGGGAGGCTGAAGCGGTGGATGGTGACGACGACGGGATGGTGGTGGAAGGCTGTGGCCGTGGGTACAGTGCTTTGGAGTCGTCGGAGTTCGGGTTTGGGTGGAGCTAGGATTAGGAATAGGGTTTGATATTTTTATTGTGTCGGGGAAGTGTCCGACACGAGAACATAAATGTATATGTAAAAATATCATGGAATAAGAATGGAAAGCGGACACGGACACGAACACGGACACGAGGCACTGCACTTGTGGATGGTGGAATTTTGTGGAAGAATAAAAAGTTGGAGGAGTACTTGCCTATATTTATAGGATGTGGGAATTCTCAATTTGATAATGATTAGGATTGTTCAAACCCAAATTAGATAAACCAATCTATTAAATTCAAATCCAAATGCAAATCCTATTTAAATTAAATCTCTTTAGTTTAAAATCAAATCAAATAATCCAATTCCAAATATAGATACTAGTTTAATCTATTTAAATAATTTCAAACATTAAATCAAGATTTAATTGGCCAAAATAACTTCCAAAAATATTTTTCAAAATACCAATAATAATAATTTCAAAAATAATAAATATTTTTAAATATCTTTTTGAACAGTAAAATATTACTATTAATAAATTTCGAAAATTATACTTTTATTTAAAATAGACCAATAAATAAATAACGAAATATTTGTATGCAACAATTATCCTTTACATAATTAGGCTTTTCTAGTATACAAAATATTATTTATTATTAATAACCTTTTTTAGAAACAAAAGGCTTTTTATAGCAAGAATAATAATTATATAATTTTGAAAGTGTATATTAGAGTAGAAAAGAAAATGTTTTTATAAAATATGTACGCTCGCACATATTCGTACTCGTCGAGCAAACGAAAATTTCGCATACGACGTACAATACGACTACGTGACATACAGTACCAAAAATTTTAAATCCATGCAAATTAATAAATAAAAAAAATAGTAGAAATTTAGGGGTTTTACATCCTACCCAACTTAAAAAAAATTCGTCCTCGAAATTAAGAATTAGTAGGGGGGTAAGAGGACACAAGGGGGTATCGATGGGAAACAATCGATAACAATTCATACCGTAAGAATTTACGGTCTAGATCGCAGAAAAATAATACGGTATGAATGAGGGTCACGATTAAGAGAATTAAATAGATTCGCTTTAATTAAGCGATTAGAGGGCCTTGATAGGGTCGAGTAGTTTAGGATGAAGATATAGCAACGTCGAGTACGAATGGTCATAGCCGATAGAATGCTATAGAAAGTTCTAGTATAACGCATTCGTCCTCCCAAAATAGGTGAAGGCGAAAACAATATAGAGTTCGAAGGAGGCGTTATCGAATACGAATATGTGATTCAAGGACGATCGAAAAATTTCAAAAAGAATTGTCAAGGCAGTCGTGGATGAGACTCTAGAGGACAAGCTTAACTATGTCCCCATCCACGTAGAATAATAGACAAAGGCGAACCAAAGTACACTCGGTTGATCAGAACATCATGCACCGGTTCTGATTAGACAATATGTTAAGTGGGTCGACCCAAATAATATATGTCTTGAACAAGTTCGATAAGGAACAAGCTTGCAAAAACTAGGCTACATTAGCATCATTTAGTCAAAAATGGTAAAAATATAGGCACGATAATAGATGAAATAAAACAATTATGAATAGTCTAAGAGTCATAAGGATCTAAGTCTTTTATTCCTATACAATCATTCTATGGTTTATTGACCAAGGCTTGGTTGACCAAATGGGTTAGATTTCTCTAGTCTCTATGGTCTTAATAGTTAAGGGCGTGTCGGCCCGTGGGGTGTTCTACCCAACTTAAAAGAATTAAGCTAAGGGTGTTTGGGACATCTAACTAGTAGGGTCAATCTCTAGCAAGCACGAAGGGAAGATAAGAATAGGGATGGAAGGAAGCAAGCAAGATACAATTGATGAGTCAAACGGTAGATGAAATCAAGGGAAGTGGAAAAGTATGTGGATGAGATCCTAGACTTCTAATCCTATACGCAGGCTTGCTTGGTACGGTAAAGTATCCAAACAATTTATCTTGACCTGCATGGGCCACCATAAAAACATGTAACGCCCCAGTCCCAAAATACGTAGCACTAGGAACGTAGACATGCCAGCTATATTCATACGAAGCATACTCTAATATATGGGAGCCTCGTATAAATACATAAGCTGTAAAATGCAGTAGAACCATACTAATCTCATCCACGCAAAATAAATGAATAAAAGACATCATATAAAGATAATGATTTGTCTTGATACAATATGTTGGGCGGTGACAAATCCACTACCAACAAAATAAGGAAAAGTACATAGAAAATGAAGTGAGTGGCGAGCGAAGCGTAGACAATCCAGATGCAATCATCCTTGAGAAATAGCAATGAACACAGCTAGAGCGAAAGCACCTGCGAAAGACAATAGCACATACCTGGCAAGACAACCCGGTCCTCAGAGGGACGTAACAAGACGCATAATAGCATGCCATATAAACTGAATAAATATTGCTCAATAAATAAGTAAATCGAATTTATAACATGGTCCAATAGGCACCTACTGAACGAGCGTACCATCCCCCCAACCAAACAAGGACAGAAGATGGTAAACTAATTTACGGCGACGTATCTTTCCATGCTAAGAATTCGATATGGTATCCGGACCCCAACAAGGTTCAATACCTTCTCATCGAAGTAGTAAGTCACACCTACAACCAAACATGGACAAGATGTGACGAACTAATCCGCGACAAGTTATTGTTCCAAGTCACGGTCAGATACAAGTACCCAAACCAAAAGTACTCGTACCTAACAGATAGGGTAGCCTACCATTCTAAGTAAAATGTTGTTAAGAACAATCCTTCCTACGCATGGGCCCTGGCTAAATAGGATCGGCATAGTCCCCTCTTGGGCACCAGAGGCCCCAGCAGGAAGAGCATGGGTCATCAACCCCGTATCTCCAGCGGAGAGTTCGGGTCACAAGTGAAGTGCATCGAAGCCCATACGCTAAGGAATTGTCCTTCCCGCCCAATGTCTACTGTGTTGTATCCACAACACAAACCACTATAACCGCTAAGTCAAACTAGCATGCAACTTCTATTAGCGGTTATTTCTATCGCACGGCTTGTACGTACTAGTGGCCAGCCAATCACGTACTTCCGTATTCTACATGCGACACACAACTTCGTGTTACCACGTGTCAAGGCCAATGAATGCAACACACAAGGTGGTCTCTTAATTCTAGGTTTAATTTGTAAAAAAATAATACACAGCAGGAAACTGAACAGTAAATTCTAACAGTTATGCTATGTATCACAGTTTATTTTGCATAAAGAAAATAATGAACATGCATGAAATATGAGCTAAAATAATTAAATAGCAAATGGCAAGGTATCTTGCCTGGTAGTACGCCTGATGTGCTGCGATAATCATGGTGGCACGAACTGCGACCTCGGTATAACAACTATGCATGATGACATCGGATGGTGGCACTGACAGTTCTATTGGGTCCAGGACGGTCAAATTAGCTAGGGTGGACATACGGTAGTCTCGAAATGGGCGAAGGAAACATGAATAATAGGATTTAGTTATGGGCAAGGGGATAACCAAGGAAATTGGATAAAGATAATATATGATTTAGAAAATTATATTTATAATGCTTGAAATACTAGTTTTTATGAGTCACAAAATCACTTAAACCAAGAAAAATCGTTTTTAGAGAAAAATAATAAAATTAAAACAAAAACCATAAGTTTAAGGTAGAGTAACTATGATTTATTTATCTCAAAATATTTATGGGGAGTAATATATAAAAAAATTATTTCTAGGTCAAACACTATATTTTACGAAAATATTACATATAATTTCTTGATATATGATAATTTGGAACCCCACATTTTATTAGTAAAAAAATATGCTTTTAGATATAGACCCCTCAAACAAAACTACCCTTTTATTAGTCAAATAATTTATTTATTTATTTGGTAAATATTTAAGATATAGGAATAACAATTTTAGATAAAAATATTTCAATTTGGTAAAAACTACTACGATAATATTTAAGATCAAACACCAGAAAAATAATAATATATTATATTTTGAAATCAAATTTAAGTTTGCATATAAGGTCAAGCCCCAATGGATTATTATTATTATAGCTTTAGGATTAGTAATGCCAATATTAATAGTGAAAATACCAATAATAAAATAATAATCCTGTTGATTAATCATATATGAAATAGATACTAGTTTATATACTGGTATTATCTACTATACTTTGTAATAGAATAAATAACACTACTTACATTACATAATACTAATATTACTAATAAAGGGTCTGTAAAAGTTTACACAAAATAAATCATTACAAAATAAATATAATATAATACTAAGAAGATGCAATTAGACAGCACATGCTTGCTGCTCTTGGTCGAATTTCCCCACATAATAAAATAAGGAATCTTTTGTACAGATGTGCTTTTTCTCGAGTAGGAGAGAAGGACAAAACACTGAAAATTTATCAAGGAGAAATAAGGTTAAATGGAGAGAGAGAGGGAGGGTTCGAAAGAGAGAGAGGATGGAGTGAGGAGTGAGTGAGAGGGACGGCGGAGCTGGTGGCACGCCGGCGGCGCACGCGGGGGGCGGCGTAGTGCCGGAAGTGGGGAGCGGTCGAAGTTTGTTGTCGGAGCGGCGGCTAGGGCTGAGACACGAGCGGAACGGAGGCGACAATCGGTGAGGGCTTGGTCGAAGAGGGCGGCGGAGGTTTCGGCCACGGCGGAGATAGGGTTTTGTCGGTCAGCTCTAGGCCACGGCGGCGGAGAGTTTCACCGCGGGTCGGAGCGGAGAAGAAGAGGCGGAGGGAAGGAAGCGGGGCGGCGGTTGGTTGCCGTCGCTGGGCGGAGGAATAGTGGGGGTCCGGCGATGGGGTCTCGGGAGTGGCGGATCGGGTCTCAAGCGGAGCTCGGCCGAGGGGATAAAGGCGGAGGCGGTCGGGAGGCTGGAGTCGGCAAGGGTTTCGATGGCATGGCGGTGCGGAGGATGCGGGCGGCGGCTCTTCTGCGAGCGCGGCACATGGGAATGGGGTTTGGTGGAGGATCTAGGGTTCGCGGTGCGTCTCCGGCGGCGAGGGGCGGTCCAGGCCGGCGTCGACGGGGTAAGTTTTAGGTTAGGGTTTAATTTTCTTCTTCTCTACTTCTATATGCTGGTGGTGGTGGTCCGGCCATTGACCGTGGTGGCGGTGGTGGTGGCGTTGTGATAGGGAAGTGGTGATGATGTCGGAGATGGTGGCGGGTTGCAGGAAGGCTGAAGCGGTGGATGGTGACGACGACGGGATGGTGGTGGAAGGCTGTGGCCGTGGGTACAGTGGTTTGGAGTCGTCGGAGTTCGGGTTTGGGTGGAGCTAGGATTAGGAATAGGGTTTGATATTTTTATTGTGTCGGGGAAGTGTCCGACACGAGAACATAAATGTATATGTAAAAATATCATGGAATAAGAATGGAAAGCGGACACGGACACGAGGCACTGCACTTGTGGATGGTAGAATTTTGTGAAAGAATAAAAAGTTGGAGGAGTACCTGCCTATATTTATAGGATGTGGGAATTCCCAATTAGATAATGATTAGGATTGTTCAAACCCAAATTAGATAAACCAATCTATTAAATTCAAATCCAAATCCAAATGCAAATCCTATTTAAATTAAATCCCTTTAGTTTAAAATCAAATCAAATAATCCAATTCCAAATATAGATACTAGTTTAATCTATTTAAATAATTCCAAACATTAAATCAAGATTTAATTTGCCAAAATAACTTCCAAAAATATTTTTCAAAATACCAATAATAATAATTTCGAAAATAATAAATATTTTTAAATATTTTTTTAAACAGAAAAATATTACTATTAATAAATTTCGAAAATTATACTTTTATTTAAAATAGACCAATAAATAAATAACTAAATATTTGTATGCAACAATTATCCTTTACATAATTAGGCTTTTCTAGTATACAAAATATTATTTATTATTAATAACCTTTTTTTTAGAAACAAAAGGCTTTTTATAGCAAGAATAATAATTATATAATTTTGAAAGTGTATATTAGAGTAGAAAAGAAAATATTTTTATAAAATATGTACGCTCGCACATATTCGTACTCGTCGAGCAAACGAAAATTTCGCATACGACGTACAATACGACTACGTGACATACAGTACCAAAAATTTTAAATCCATGCAATTAATAAATAAAAAAATAGTAGAAATTTAGGGGTTTTACATCCTACCCAACTTAAAAAAAATTCGTCCTCAAAATTAAGAATTAGTAGGGGGGTGAGAGGACACAAGGGCGTATCGATGGAGAACAATCGATAACAATTCATACCGTAAGAATTTACGGTCTAGATCGCAGAAAAATAATACGGTATGAATGAGGGTCACGATTAAGAGAACGAAATAGATTCGCTTTAATTAAGCGATTAGAGGGTCTTGATAGGGTCGAGTAGTTTAGGATGAAGATATAGCAACGTCGAGTAAGAATGGTCATAGCCGATACGAATGCTAGAGAAAGTTCTAGTATAACGCATTCGTCCTCCCAAAATAGGTGCAGGCGAAAACAATATAGAGTTCGAAGGAGGCGTTATCGAATACGAATACGTGATTCAAGGACGATCGAAAATTTCAAAAAGAATTGTCAAGGCAGTCGTGGATAAGACTCTAGAGGACAAGCTTAACTATGTCCCTATCCACGTAGAATAATAGACAAAGGCGAACCAAAGTGCACTCGGTTGATCAGACCATCATGCACCGGTTCTGATTAGACAATATGTTAAGTGGGTCGACCCAAGTAATATATGTCTTGAACAAGCTCGATAAGGAACAAGCTTGCAAAAACTAGGCTACATTAGCATCATTTAGTCAAAAATGGTAAAAATATAGGCACAATAATAGATGAAATAAAACAATTATGAATAGTCTAAGAGTCATAAGGATCTAAGTCTTTTATTCCTATACAATCATTCTATGGTTTATTGACCAAGGCTTGGTTGACCAAATAGGTTAGATTTCTCTAGTCTCTATGGTCTTAATAGTCAAGGGCGTGTCGGCCCGTGGGGTGTTCTACCCAACTTAAAAGAATTAAGCTAAGGGTGTTTGGGACATCTAACTAGTAGGGTCAATCTCTAGCAAGCACGAAGGGAAGATAAGAATAGGGATGGAAGGAAGCAAGCAAGATGCAATTGATGAGTCAAACGGTAGATAAAATCAAGGGAAGTGGTAAAGTATGTGGATGAGATCCTAGACTTCTAATCCTATACGCAGGCTTGCTTGGTACGGTAAAGTAACCAAACAATTTATCTTGACCTGCATGGGCCACCATAAAAACATGTAACGCCCCAATCCCAAAATACGTAGGACTAGGAACGTAGACATGCCAGCTGTATTCATACGAAGTATACTCCAATATATGGAGCCTCGTATAAATACATAAGCTGTAAAATGCAGTAGAACCATACTAATCTCATCCGCAAATAAATGAATAAAGACATCATATAAAGATAATGATTTATCTTGATACAATATGTTGGGCGGAACAAATCTACTACCAACAAAATAAGGAAAAGTACATCGAAATGAAGTAGTGGCGAACGAAGCGAAGACAATCCAAATGCAATCATCCTCGAGAAATAACAATGAACACGGCTAGAGCGAAAGCACCTGCGAAAACAATAGCACACCCTAGCAAGACACCAGTCCTCAGTGGACGTACAACACCATAATATCATGCCATATAACTGAATAAATATTGCTCATAATAAGTAAATCGAATTTATACATGGTCCAATACCACCTACTGAACGAGCGTACCATCCCCCCAACCAACAAGGATAGGAGATGGTAAAACTAATTCACGGCGACGTTCTTTCCATGCTAAAGATCCGATATGGTATCCGGACCCCAACAAGGTTCATACCTTCTCATCGAGTAGTAAGTCACGCTACAACCACAAGGACAAGATGTGACGACTAATCCGCGACAAGATTGTTCCAAGTCACGGTCAGCTACAAGTACCCAAACCAAAAGTACTCTGTACCTAAATAGGTAGCCTACCATTCTAAGTGACATGTTGTTAGAACAATCCTTCCTACGCATGGGCCCTGGC
>JANAVB010011000.1:7749862-7868820 GCA_029216955.1 Iris pallida | reverse complement strand
AATTTGTAAAAAAAACACACAGCAGGAAACTGAACAGTAAATTCTAACAGTTATGCTATGTATCCAGTTTATTTTGCATAAAGAAAATAATGAACATGCATGAAATATGAGCTAAAATAATAAATAGCAAATTGGCAAGTTCTTGCCTGGTAGTACGCCTGATGTGCTGCGATAATCATGGTGGCACGAACTGCGACCTCGGTATAACAACTATGCAGATGACATCGGATGGGGGCACTGACAGTTCTATTGGGTCCAGGACGGTCAAATTAGCTAGGGTGGACATACGGTAGTCTCGAAATGGGCGAAGGAACATGAATATAGGATTTAGTTATGGGCAAGGGGATAACAAGGAAATTGGATAAAGATATATATGATTTTGAAAATTATTTATAATGCTTGAAATACTAGTTTTTATGAGTCACAAAATCACTTAAACCAAGAAAAATCGTTTTTAGAGAAAAAAAAAATTAAAACAAAAACCATAAGTTTTAAGGTAGAGTACTATGATTTATTTATCTCAAATATTTATGGGGAGTAATATATAAAAAATTATTTCTAGGTCAAACCTATATTTTACGAAAATATTACATTAATTTCTTGATATATGATATTTGGAACCCCACATTTTATTAGTAAAAAATATGCTTTTAGATATAGACCCCTCAAACAAAACTACCCTTTTATTAGTCAAATAATTTATTTATTTACTTGGTAATATTTAAGAATAAATACAATTTTAGATAAAATATTTCAATTTGGTAAAAACTACTACGATAATATTTAGATCAAACACCAGAAAAATAATAATATATTATATTTGAATCAAATTTAAGTTTGCATATAGGTCAAGCCCCAATGGATTATTATTATTATAGCTTTAGATTAGTAATGCAATATTAATAGTGAAAATACCAATAATAAAATAATCCTGTTGATTAATCATATATGAAATAGATACTATTATATATCTGGTATTATCTACTATACTTTGTAATAGAATAAATAACCTACTTACATTACATAATACTAATATACTAATAAGGGTCTAAAGTTTACACAAAATAATCACTACAAAATAAATATATCTAATACTAAGAAGATGCAATTAGACAGCACACTTGCTGCTCTTGTCGAATTTCCCCACATAATACAACAAGGAATCTTTGTACAGATGTGCTTTTTCCTCGAGGTAGGAGAGGATAAAACACTGAAAATTTCTCAAGGAGAAATAAGGTAAATGGAGAGAGAGCGGGAGAGGGGAGGGTTCGAAAGAGAGAGAGGAGGATTGAGGAGTGAGTGAGAGGGACGGCGGAACTGTGGCACGCCGCGGCGCACTCGGGGGGGCGTAGTGCCGGAAGTGGGGAGCGGCCGGAGTTGCTTCGGAGCGGCGCTAGGGCTGAGACACGGCGAACGAGGCGGCGATCGGTGAGGGCTTGGTCGAAGAGGCGCGGAGGTTTCGCCCATGGCGGAGATGGAGTTTCGTCGGTCAGCTCTAGGCCACGGCGGTGTAGAGTTTCACCGCGGGTCGGAGCGGAGAAGAAGAGGCGGAGGGAAGAAGCGGGGGCGGCGGTTGGTTGCCGTCGCTGGCGAGGAATAGTGGGGTCCGGCGATGGGGTCTCGGTAGTGGCGGATCGGGTCTCAGGCGGAGCTCGGCCGATGGGATAAAGGAAGCGGTCGGGAGGCTGGAGTCGGCAAGGGTTTCGATGGCATGGCGGCGGGAGGATACGGGCGGCGGCTCTTCTGCGAGCGCGGCGCATGGGAAGGGGTTTGGTGGAGGATCTAGGTTCGCGGCGCGTCTCCGGCGGCGAGGGGGTCCACAGGCCGGTCGACGGGGTAAGTTTTAGGTTAGGGTTTAATTTTCTTCTTCTCTACTTCTATATGCTGGTGGTGGTGGTCCGGCCATTGGCCGTGTGGCGGTGGTGGTGGCATGTGATAGGGAAGTTGTGATGATGTCGGAGATGGTGGCGGGTTGCTGGGAGGCTGAATCGGTGGATGGTGACGACGACGGATGGTGTGTGGAAGGCTGTGGCCGTGGGTACAGTGCTTTGAGTCGTCGGAGTTCGGGTTTGGTGGAGCTAGGATTAATAATGGGTTTGATATTTTATTGTGTCGGGGAAGTGTCCGACACGAGAACATAAATGTTATGTAAAAATATCATGGAATAGATGGAAAGCGGACACGGACCGACACGGACACGAGGCACTGCACTTGTGGATGGTGGAATTTTGTGGAAGAATAAAAGTTGGAGGAGTACTTGCCTATATTTATAGGATGTGGGAATTCTCAATTTGATAATGATTAGGATTGTTCAAACCCAAATTAGATAAACCAATCTATAAATTCAAATCCAAATGCAATCCTATTTAAATTAAATCCTTTAGTTTAAAATCAATCAAATAATCCAATTCCAAATATAGATACTAGTTTAATCTATTTAAATATTTCAAACATTAAATCAAGATTTAATTGGCCAAAATAACTTCCAAAAATATTTTCAAAATACCAATAATAATAATTTCAAAAATAATAAATATTTTTAAATATCTTTTTGAACAGTAAAATATTACTATTAATAAATTTCGAAAATTATACTTTTATTTAAAATAGACCAATAAATAAATAACGAAATATTTGTATGCAACAATTATCCTTTACATAATTAGGCTTTTCTAGTATACAAAATATTATTTATTATTAATAACCTTTTTTAGAAACAAAAGGCTTTTTATAGCAAGAATAATAATTATATAATTTTGAAAGTGTATATTAGAGTAGAAAAGAAAATGTTTTTATAAAATATGTACGCTCGCACATATTCGTACTCGTCGAGCAAACGAAAATTTCGCATACGACGTACAATACGACTACGTGACATACAGTACCAAAAATTTTAAATCCATGCAAATTAATAAATAAAAAAATAGTAGAAATTTAGGGGTTTTACATCCTACCCAACTTAAAAAAAATTCGTCCTCGAAATTAAGAATTAGTAGGGGGGTAAGAGGACACAAGGGGGTATCGATGGGAAACAATCGATAACAATTCATACCGTAAGAATTTACGGTCTAGATCGCAGAAAATAATACGGTATGAATGAGGGTCACGATTAAGAGAATTAAATAGATTCGCTTTAATTAAGCGATTAGAGGGCCTTGATAGGGTCGAGTAGTTTAGGATGAAGATATAGCAACGTCGAGTACGAATGGTCATAGCCGATAGAATGCTATAGAAAGTTCTAGTATAACGCATTCGTCCTCCCAAAATAGGTGAAGGCGAAAACAATATAGAGTTCGAAGGAGGCGTTATCGAATACGAATATGTGATTCAAGGACGATCGAAAAATTTCAAAAAGAATTGTCAAGGCAGTCGTGGATGAGACTCTAGAGGACAAGCTTAACTATGTCCCCATCCACGTAGAATAATAGACAAAGGCGAACCAAAGTACACTCGGTTGATCAGAACATCATGCACCGGTTCTGATTAGACAATATGTTAAGTGGGTCGACCCAAATAATATATGTCTTGAACAAGTTCGATAAGGAACAAGCTTGCAAAAACTAGGCTACATTAGCATCATTTAGTCAAAAATGGTAAAAATATAGGCACGATAATAGATGAAATAAAACAATTATGAATAGTCTAAGAGTCATAAGGATCTAAGTCTTTTATTCCTATACAATCATTCTATGGTTTATTGACCAAGGCTTGGTTGACCAAATGGGTTAGATTTCTCTAGTCTCTATGGTCTTAATAGTTAAGGGCGTGTCGGCCCGTGGGGTGTTCTACCCAACTTAAAAGAATTAAGCTAAGGGTGTTTGGGACATCTAACTAGTAGGGTCAATCTCTAGCAAGCACGAAGGGAAGATAAGAATAGGGATGGAAGGAAGCAAGCAAGATACAATTGATGAGTCAAACGGTAGATGAAATCAAGGGAAGTGGAAAAGTATGTGGATGAGATCCTAGACTTCTAATCCTATACGCAGGCTTGCTTGGTACGGTAAAGTATCCAAACAATTTATCTTGACCTGCATGGGCCACCATAAAAACATGTAACGCCCCAGTCCCAAAATACGTAGCACTAGGAACGTAGACATGCCAGCTATATTCATACGAAGCATACTCTAATATATGGGAGCCTCGTATAAATACATAAGCTGTAAAATGCAGTAGAACCATACTAATCTCATCCACGCAAAATAAATGAATAAAAGACATCATATAAAGATAATGATTTGTCTTGATACAATATGTTGGGCGGTGACAAATCCACTACCAACAAAATAAGGAAAAGTACATAGAAAATGAAGTGAGTGGCGAGCGAAGCGTAGACAATCCAGATGCAATCATCCTTGAGAAATAGCAATGAACACAGCTAGAGCGAAAGCACCTGCGAAAGACAATAGCACATACCTGGCAAGACAACCCGGTCCTCAGAGGGACGTAACAAGACGCATAATAGCATGCCATATAAACTGAATAAATATTGCTCAATAAATAAGTAAATCGAATTTATAACATGGTCCAATAGGCACCTACTGAACGAGCGTACCATCCCCCCAACCAAACAAGGACAGAAGATGGTAAACTAATTTACGGCGACGTATCTTTCCATGCTAAGAATTCGATATGGTATCCGGACCCCAACAAGGTTCAATACCTTCTCATCGAAGTAGTAAGTCACACCTACAACCAAACATGGACAAGATGTGACGAACTAATCCGCGACAAGTTATTGTTCCAAGTCACGGTCAGATACAAGTACCCAAACCAAAAGTACTCGTACCTAACAGATAGGGTAGCCTACCATTCTAAGTAAAATGTTGTTAAGAACAATCCTTCCTACGCATGGGCCCTGGCTAAATAGGATCGGCATAGTCCCCTCTTGGGCACCAGAGGCCCCAGCAGGAAGAGCATGGGTCATCAACCCCGTATCTCCAGCGGAGAGTTCGGGTCACAAGTGAAGTGCATCGAAGCCCATACGCTAAGGAATTGTCCTTCCCGCCCAATGTCTACTGTGTTGTATCCACAACACAAACCACTATAACCGCTAAGTCAAACTAGCATGCAACTTCTATTAGCGGTTATTTCTATCGCACGGCTTGTACGTACTAGTGGCCAGCCAATCACGTACTTCCGTATTCTACATGCGACACACAACTTCGTGTTACCACGTGTCAAGGCCAATGAATGCAACACACAAGGTGGTCTCTTAATTCTAGGTTTAATTTGTAAAAAAATAATACACAGCAGGAAACTGAACAGTAAATTCTAACAGTTATGCTATGTATCACAGTTTATTTTGCATAAAGAAAATAATGAACATGCATGAAATATGAGCTAAAATAATTAAATAGCAAATGGCAAGGTATCTTGCCTGGTAGTACGCCTGATGTGCTGCGATAATCATGGTGGCACGAACTGCGACCTCGGTATAACAACTATGCATGATGACATCGGATGGTGGCACTGACAGTTCTATTGGGTCCAGGACGGTCAAATTAGCTAGGGTGGACATACGGTAGTCTCGAAATGGGCGAAGGAAACATGAATAATAGGATTTAGTTATGGGCAAGGGGATAACCAAGGAAATTGGATAAAGATAATATATGATTTAGAAAATTATATTTATAATGCTTGAAATACTAGTTTTTATGAGTCACAAAATCACTTAAACCAAGAAAAAATCGTTTTTAGAGAAAAATAATAAAATTAAAACAAAAACCATAAGTTTAAGGTAGAGTAACTATGATTTATTTATCTCAAAATATTTATGGGGAGTAATATATAAAAAAATTATTTCTAGGTCAAACACTATATTTTACGAAAATATTACATATAATTTCTTGATATATGATAATTTGGAACCCCACATTTTATTAGTAAAAAAATATGCTTTTAGATATAGACCCCTCAAACAAAACTACCCTTTTATTAGTCAAATAATTTATTTATTTATTTGGTAAATATTTAAGATATAGGAATAACAATTTTAGATAAAAATATTTCAATTTGGTAAAAACTACTACGATAATATTTAAGATCAAACACCAGAAAAATAATAATATATTATATTTGAAATCAAATTTAAGTTTGCATATAAGGTCAAGCCCCAATGGATTATTATTATTATAGCTTTAGGATTAGTAATGCCAATATTAATAGTGAAAATACCAATAATAAAATAATAATCCTGTTGATTAATCATATATGAAATAGATACTAGTTTATATACTGGTATTATCTACTATACTTTGTAATAGAATAAATAACACTACTTACATTACATAATACTAATATTACTAATAAAGGGTCTGTAAAAGTTTACACAAAATAAATCATTACAAAATAAATATAATATAATACTAAGAAGATGCAATTAGACAGCACATGCTTGCTGCTCTTGGTCGAATTTCCCCACATAATAAAATAAGGAATCTTTTGTACAGATGTGCTTTTTCTCGAGTAGGAGAGAAGGACAAAACACTGAAAATTTATCAAGGAGAAATAAGGTTAAATGGAGAGAGAGAGGGAGGGTTCGAAAGAGAGAGAGGATGGAGTGAGGAGTGAGTGAGAGGGACGGCGGAGCTGGTGGCACGCCGGCGGCGCACGCGGGGGCGGCGTAGTGCCGGAAGTGGGGAGCGGTCGAAGTTTGTTGTCGGAGCGGCGGCTAGGGCTGAGACACGAGCGGAACGGAGGCGACAATCGGTGAGGGCTTGGTCGAAGAGGGCGGCGGAGGTTTCGGCCACGGCGGAGATAGGGTTTTGTCGGTCAGCTCTAGGCCACGGCGGCGGAGAGTTTCACCGCGGGTCGGAGCGGAGAAGAAGAGGCGGAGGGAAGGAAGCGGGGCGGCGGTTGGTTGCCGTCGCTGGGCGGAGGAATAGTGGGGGTCCGGCGATGGGGTCTCGGGAGTGGCGGATCGGGTCTCAAGCGGAGCTCGGCCGAGGGGATAAAGGCGGAGGCGGTCGGGAGGCTGGAGTCGGCAAGGGTTTCGATGGCATGGCGGTGCGGAGGATGCGGGCGGCGGCTCTTCTGCGAGCGCGGCACATGGGAATGGGGTTTGGTGGAGGATCTAGGGTTCGCGGTGCGTCTCCGGCGGCGAGGGGCGGTCCAGGCCGGCGTCGACGGGGTAAGTTTTAGGTTAGGGTTTAATTTTCTTCTTCTCTACTTCTATATGCTGGTGGTGGTGGTCCGGCCATTGACCGTGGTGGCGGTGGTGGTGGCGTTGTGATAGGGAAGTGGTGATGATGTCGGAGATGGTGGCGGGTTGCAGGAAGGCTGAAGCGGTGGATGGTGACGACGACGGGATGGTGGTGGAAGGCTGTGGCCGTGGGTACAGTGGTTTGGAGTCGTCGGAGTTCGGGTTTGGGTGGAGCTAGGATTAGGAATAGGGTTTGATATTTTTATTGTGTCGGGGAAGTGTCCGACACGAGAACATAAATGTATATGTAAAAATATCATGGAATAAGAATGGAAAGCGGACACGGACACGAGGCACTGCACTTGTGGATGGTAGAATTTTGTGAAAGAATAAAAAGTTGGAGGAGTACCTGCCTATATTTATAGGATGTGGGAATTCCCAATTAGATAATGATTAGGATTGTTCAAACCCAAATTAGATAAACCAATCTATTAAATTCAAATCCAAATCCAAATGCAAATCCTATTTAAATTAAATCCCTTTAGTTTAAAATCAAATCAAATAATCCAATTCCAAATATAGATACTAGTTTAATCTATTTAAATAATTCCAAACATTAAATCAAGATTTAATTTGCCAAAATAACTTCCAAAAATATTTTTCAAAATACCAATAATAATAATTTCGAAAATAATAAATATTTTTAAATATTTTTTAAACAGAAAAATATTACTATTAATAAATTTCGAAAATTATACTTTTATTTAAAATAGACCAATAAATAAATAACTAAATATTTGTATGCAACAATTATCCTTTACATAATTAGGCTTTTCTAGTATACAAAATATTATTTATTATTAATAACCTTTTTTTTAGAAACAAAAGGCTTTTTATAGCAAGAATAATAATTATATAATTTTGAAAGTGTATATTAGAGTAGAAAAGAAAATATTTTTATAAAATATGTACGCTCGCACATATTCGTACTCGTCGAGCAAACGAAAATTTCGCATACGACGTACAATACGACTACGTGACATACAGTACCAAAAATTTTAAATCCATGCAAATTAATAAATAAAAAAATAGTAGAAATTTAGGGGTTTTACATCCTACCCAACTTAAAAAAAATTCGTCCTCAAAATTAAGAATTAGTAGGGGGGTGAGAGGACACAAGGGCGTATCGATGGAGAACAATCGATAACAATTCATACCGTAAGAATTTACGGTCTAGATCGCAGAAAAATAATACGGTATGAATGAGGGTCACGATTAAGAGAACGAAATAGATTCGCTTTAATTAAGCGATTAGAGGGTCTTGATAGGGTCGAGTAGTTTAGGATGAAGATATAGCAACGTCGAGTAAGAATGGTCATAGCCGATACGAATGCTAGAGAAAGTTCTAGTATAACGCATTCGTCCTCCCAAAATAGGTGCAGGCGAAAACAATATAGAGTTCGAAGGAGGCGTTATCGAATACGAATACGTGATTCAAGGACGATCGAAAAATTTCAAAAAGAATTGTCAAGGCAGTCGTGGATAAGACTCTAGAGGACAAGCTTAACTATGTCCCTATCCACGTAGAATAATAGACAAAGGCGAACCAAAGTGCACTCGGTTGATCAGACCATCATGCACCGGTTCTGATTAGACAATATGTTAAGTGGGTCGACCCAAGTAATATATGTCTTGAACAAGCTCGATAAGGAACAAGCTTGCAAAAACTAGGCTACATTAGCATCATTTAGTCAAAAATGGTAAAAATATAGGCACAATAATAGATGAAATAAAACAATTATGAATAGTCTAAGAGTCATAAGGATCTAAGTCTTTTATTCCTATACAATCATTCTATGGTTTATTGACCAAGGCTTGGTTGACCAAATAGGTTAGATTTCTCTAGTCTCTATGGTCTTAATAGTCAAGGGCGTGTCGGCCCGTGGGGTGTTCTACCCAACTTAAAAGAATTAAGCTAAGGGTGTTTGGGACATCTAACTAGTAGGGTCAATCTCTAGCAAGCACGAAGGGAAGATAAGAATAGGGATGGAAGGAAGCAAGCAAGATGCAATTGATGAGTCAAACGGTAGATAAAATCAAGGGAAGTGGTAAAGTATGTGGATGAGATCCTAGACTTCTAATCCTATACGCAGGCTTGCTTGGTACGGTAAAGTAACCAAACAATTTATCTTGACCTGCATGGGCCACCATAAAAACATGTAACGCCCCAATCCCAAAATACGTAGGACTAGGAACGTAGACATGCCAGCTGTATTCATACGAAGTATACTCCAATATATGGGAGCCTCGTATAAATACATAAGCTGTAAAATGCAGTAGAACCATACTAATCTCATCCACGCAAAATAAATGAATAAAAGACATCATATAAAGATAATGATTTATCTTGATACAATATGTTGGGCGGAGACAAATCTACTACCAACAAAATAAGGAAAAGTACATCGAAAATGAAGTGAGTGGCGAACGAAGCGAAGACAATCCAAATGCAATCATCCTCGAGAAATAACAATGAACACGGCTAGAGCGAAAGCACCTGCGAAAGACAATAGCACACACCTAGCAAGACAACCAGGTCCTCAGTGGGACGTAACAAGACACATAATAGCATGCCATATAAACTGAATAAATATTGCTCAATAAATAAGTAAATCGAATTTATAACATGGTCCAATACGCACCTACTGAACGAGCGTACCATCCCCCCAACCAAACAAGGATAGGAGATGGTAAACTAATTCACGGCGACGTATCTTTCCATGCTAAGAATCCGATATGGTATCCGGACCCCAACAAGGTTCAATACCTTCTCATCGAAGTAGTAAGTCACGCCTACAACCAAACAAGGACAAGATGTGACGAACTAATCCGCGACAAGTTATTGTTCCAAGTCACGGTCAGATACAAGTACCCAAACCAAAAGTACTCGTACCTAACGGATAGGGTAGCCTACCATTCTAAGTGAAATGTTGTTAAGAACAATCCTTCCTACGCATGGGCCCTGGCTAAATAGGATCGACATAGTCCCCTCTTGGGCACCAGAGGCCCCAGCAGGAAGAGCATGGGTCATCAACCCCGTATCTCCAGCGGAGAGTCCGGGTCACAAGGGAAGTGCATCGAAGCCCATACGCTAAGGAATTGTCCTCCCCGCCCAATGCCTACTGTGTTGTATCCACAACACAAACTACTATAACCGCTAAGTCAAACTAGCATGCAACTTCTATTAGCGGTTATTCCTATCGCACGGCTTGTACGAACTGGTGGCCAGCCAATCATGCACTTCCGTGTTCTACATGCGACACACAACTTCGTGTTACCACGTGTCAAGGCCAATGAATGCAACACACAAGGTGGTCTCTTAATTCTAGGTTTAATTTGTAAAAAAATAATACACAGCAGAAAACTGAACAGTAAATTCTAACAGTTATGCTATGTATCACAGTTTATTTTGCATAAAGAAAATAATGAACATGCATGAAATATGAGCTAAAATAATTTAACAGCAAATGGCAAGGTGTCTTGCCTGGTAGTACGCCTGGTGTGCTGCGATAATCATGGTGGCACGAACTGCGACCTCGGTATAACAACTATGCATGATGACATCGGATGGTGGCACTGACAGTTCCATTGGGTCCAGGACGGTCAAATTAGCTAGGGTGGACATACGGTAGTCTCGAAATGGGCGAAGGGAACATGAATAATAGGATTTAGTTATGGGCAAGGGGATAACCAAGGAAATTGGATAAAGATAATATATGATTTAGAAAATTATATTTATAATGCTTGAAATACTAGTTTTTATGAGTCACAAAATCACTTAAACCAAGAAAAATCGTTTTTTAGAGAAAAATAATAAAATTAAAACAAAAACCATAAGTTTAAGGTAGAGTAACTATGATTTATTTATCTCAAAATATTTATGGGGAGTAATATATAAAAAAATTATTTCTAGGTCAAACACTATATTTTACGAAAATATTACATATAATTTCTTGATATATGATAATTTGGAACCCCACATTTTATTAGTAAAAAAATATGCTTTTAGATATAGACCCCTCAAACAAAACTACCCTTTTATTAGTCAAATAATTTATTTATTTATTTGGTAAATATTTAAGATATAGGAATAACAATTTTAGATAAAAATATTTCAATTTGGTAAAAACTACTACGATAATATTTAAGATCAAACACCAGAAAAATAATAATATATTATATTTTGAAATCAAATTTAAGTTTACATATAAGGTCAAGCTCCAATGGATTATTATTATTATATCTTTAGGATTAGTAATGCCAATATTAATAGTGAAAATACCAATAATAAAATAATAATCCTGTTGATTAATCATATATGAAATAGATACTAGTTTATATACTGGTATTATCTACTATACTTTGTAATAGAATAAATAACACTACTTACATTACATAATACTAATATTACTATTAAAGGGTCTGTAAAAGTTTACACAAAATAAATATAATATAATACTAAGAAGATGCAATAAGACAGCACATGCTTGCTGCTCTTGGTCGAATTTCCCCATATAATAAAACAAGGAATCTTTTGTACAGATGTGCTTTTTCTCGAGTAGGAGAGAAGGACAAAACACTGAAAATTTATCAAGGAGAAATAAAGGTAAATGGAGAGAGAGCGGGAGAGAGGGAGGGTTCGAAAGAGAGAGAGGATGGAGTGAGGAGTGAGTGAGAGGGACGACGGAGCTGGTGGCACGCCGGCGGCGCACACGGGGGCGTCGTAGTGCCGAAAGTGGGGAGCGGCTGGAGTTTGCTGTCGGAGCGGTGGCTAGGGCTGAGACACGAGCGGAACGGAGGCGGCGTTCGGTGAGGGCTTGGTCGAAGAGGGTGGCAGAGGGTTTCTGCCACGACGGAGATGGGGTTTCGTCGGTCAGCTCTAGGCCACGGCGGCGGAGAGTTTCACCGCGGGTCGGAGCGGAGAAGAAGAGGCGGAGGGAAGGAAGCGGGGTGGCGGTTGGTTGCTGTCGCTGGGCGGAGGAATAGTGGGGGTCCGGCGATGGGGTCTCGGGAGTGGCGGATCGGGTCTCAGGCGGAGCTCGGCCGAGGGTATAAAGGTGGAGGCGGTCGGGAGGCTGGAGTCGGCAAGGGTTTCGATGGCATGGCGACGCGGAGGATGCGGGCGGCGTCTCTTTTGCTAGCGCGGCGCAAGGGAAGGGGGTTTGGTGGAGGATCTAGGGTTCGCGGCGCGTCTCCGGCGGCGAGGGGCGGTCCAGGCCGGCGTCGACGGGGTAAGTTTTAGGTTAGGGTTTAATTTTCTTCTTCTCTACTTCTATATGCTGGTGGTTGTCCGGCCATTGGCCGTGGTGGCGGTGGTGGTGGCATTGTGATAGGGAAGTGGTGATGATGTCGGAGATGGTGGCGGGTTGCTGGGAGGCTGAAGCGGTGGATGGTGACGACGACGGGATGGTGGTGGAAGGCTGTGGCCGTGGGTACAGTGGTTTGGAGTCGTCGGAGTTCGGGTTTGGATGGAGCTAGGATTAGGAATAGGGTTTGATATTTTTATTGTGTCGGGGAAGTGTTCGACACGAGAACATAAATGTATAGGTAAAAATATCATGGAATAAGAATGGGAAGCGGACACGGACACGAACACGGACACGAGGCACTGCACTTGTGGATGGTGGAATTTTGTGGAAGAATAAAAAGTTGGAGGAGTACCTGCCTATATTTATAGGATGTGGGAATTCCCAATTAGATAATGATTAGGATTGTTCAAACCCAAATTAGATAAACCAATCTATTAAATTCAAATCCAAATCCAAATGCAAATCCTATTTAAATTAAATCCCTTTAGTTTAAAATCAAATCAAATAATCCAATTCCAAATATAGATACTAGTTTAATCTATTTAAATAATTCCAAACATTAAATCAAGATTTAATTGGCCAAAATAACTTCCAAAAATATTTTTCAAAATACCAATAATAATAATTTCAAAAATAATAAATATTTTTAAATATCTTTTTGAACAGTAAAATATTAATATTAATAAATTTCGAAAATTATACTTTTATTTAAAATAGACCAATAAATAAATAACGAAATATTTGTGTGCAACAATTATCCTTTACATAATTAGGCTTTTCTAGTATACAAAATATTATTTATTATTAATAACCTTTTTTTAGAAACAAAAGGCTTTTTATAGCAAGAATAATAATTATATAATTTTGAAAGTGTATATTAGAGTAGAAAAGAAAATGTTTTTATAAAATATGTACGCTCGCACATATTCGTACTCGTCGAGCAAACGAAAATTTCGCATACGACGTACAATACGACTACGTGACATACAGTACCAAAAATTTTAAATCCATACAAATTAATAAATAAAAAAAATAGTAAAAATTTAGGGTTTTTACATCCTACCCAACTTAAAAAAAATTTCGTCCTCGAAATTAAGAATTAGTAGGAGGGTGAGAGGACACAAGGGGGTATCGATGGGGAACAATCGATAACAATTCATACCGTAAGAATTTACGGTCTAGATCGCAGAAAAATAATACGGTATGAATGAGGGTCACGATTAAGAGAACGAAATAGATTCGCTTTAATTAAGCGATTAGAGGGTCTTGATAGGGTCGAGTAGTTTAGGATGAAGATATAGCAACGTCGAGTAAGAATGGTCATAGCCGATAGGAATGCTAGAGAAAGTTCTAGTATAACGCATTCGTCCTCCCAAAATAGGTGAAGGCAAAAACAATATAGAGTTCGAAGGAGGCGTTATCGAATACGAATACGTGATTCAAGGACGATCGAAAAATTTCAAAAATAATTGTCAAGGCAGTCGTGGATGAGACTCTAGAGGACAAGCTTAACTATGTCCCCATCCACGTAGAATAATTGACAAAGGCGAACCAAAGTGCACTCGGTTGATCAAACCATCATGCACCGGTTCTGATTAGACAATATGTTAAGTGGGTCGACCCAAATAATATATGTCGTGAACAAGCTCGATAAGGAACAAGCTTGCAAAACCTAGGCTATATTAGCATCATTTAGTCAAAAATGGTAAAAATATAGGCACGATAATAGATGAAATAAAACAATTATGAATAGTCTAAGAGTCATAAGGATCTAAGTCTTTTATTCCTATACAATCATTCTATGGTTTATTGACCAAGGCTTGGTTGACCAAATGGGTTAGATTTCTCTAGTCTCTATGGTCTTAATAGTCAAGGGCGTGTCGGCCCGTGGGGTGTTCTACCCAACTTAAAAGAATTAAGCTAATTGGGACATCTAACTAGTAGGGTCAATCTCTAGCAAGCACGAAGGAAAGATAAGAATAGGGATGGAAGGAAGCAAGCAAGATGCAATTGATGAGTCAAACGGTAGATAAAATCAAGGGAAGTGGTAAAGTATGTGGATGAGATCCTAGACTTCTAATCCTATACGCAGGCTTGCTTGGTACGGTAAAGTAACCAAACAATTTATCTTGACCTGTATGGGCCACTACAAAAATATGTAACGCCCCAGTCCCAAAATACGTAGGACTAGGAACGTAGACATGTCAGCTGTATTCATACGAAGTATACTCCAATATATGGGAGCCTCGTATAAATACATAAGCTGTAAAATGCAGTAGAACCATACTAATCTCATCCACGCAAAATAAATGAATAAAAGACATCATATAAAGATAATGATTTGTTTTGATACAATATGTTGGGCGGAGACAAATCCACTACCAACAAAATAAGGAAATTTAGGGGTTTTACAATGATCATGACGTACAATACGACTACGTGACATACAGTACCAAAAATTTTAAATCCATGCAAATTAATAAATAAAAAAATAGTAGAAATTTAGGGGTTTTACAATGATCATGAAGCTAGTCATACAAAAGGTGAGGACTAGCAAGAGTTTCAGTCATACATGATCAACCCTATGATTTGTCAATCATGTTACAGCCCGTAGGTAGACAGTAAGTAAAGTTGCAAACGAGCTAACACTTTCTCGGCGGCTAAACGCCTAAAAAGGATAATTTTACAATGGAGTGGGAGAGCCAAAATAAATACCCACTCGTTGTCAGGGTTACGCCTGGTGGTCACCATCTGACTGGAAGGTAGGGAGATCCTCTCGAGCCACTCGGTATCTGGTTATGGAAAACCAGCTGGGTCAGATCCCAGAAAGAGCAAGTGCCATAAAGGAGGCTTCACTTAAGAACTAAAACCAGCAATTAGCACAAAACATATTTATATAATAAAAGACGAGAAATATAGAAAATCATGATGATATGCGATAAGATAACCATGGAACTATTCAGATAACTAAGTCACAACCCTTCATCTGAACGGAACTTGGTTTCCCACAATTTATCGATAAAGTAAAAGCATAAGGAATCAGGTCATGTAACCATCTTGTACAGGATCAGGACAAGACTAGACTGGTTAGACTCCATCCAATCAATCACGGCCAAGTAATGAGTACGGCTTGATACTTTAACTAGCTAGGGTTATCACTGGCCTAGTTATTAGCAAGATGTAATGAGATTGTTCCACAGCCACAAGCCCTGCAGACCATCCAGGCTATCCGTATGCAAATTAGGGGTTGAATTCATGTGGGTACATCGTCCAAGAAATGTATGTACCTTTAAGTAGCTTGAAGGATGTAACACATGACAGTGTACTGGAAATATGTCCTACTCCATGGCAGGCTACAAATTACATGATGGAGTGCCCAGATAACGGGATTGCCTGTAGCTAGGAAATCTCTTCATGACTACTAGATTATTCTAGTTATTAGCCCTAGTCAGTTTCAGTAGGTACCCCTAACCGTGGTACTCAGGGGTCCCTACCCTAGACATGATGCGAGACAGTACTGGTTTATTTGTACAAACACAATCGTCCACGGTATCCAGGCCATTCATTCTTGTCATGTCATGCTAGCCGTCGCAACAGCATTCAATAGTTCCCATCATGCTTATTAGTCATGTCTTGTCATGTCATGCCATGTAATGTAAGTTACTTGTCATACCATGCCATGTATAATTATCAGTCCAATCGTGTCAATCAAGTCAAGGTTATCAAGTCCGTGACAAGATTTGCAAGAACAATAAGGAAAATGGGTATGCATAGGGAATCAAGCCTCTACGCGAGAGAAACTACGCGAGGCTAGGGGGGCCCCGAGCGTAAAATGGCTTTACGCGAGCAAGACCAAGGAAGGACCCCTCTACGTGAGCAATTACTCTATGCAAGTAGGACCTGAGGAAGGACCCCTCTATGCAAGGAAGTACTCTACGCGAGCAGCCCTCTACGCAAGACTCTACATGAGATTCTACGCACGTGAGACTCTACGCGAGATTCTACGCACGCGAGATTCTACGTACGCGAGACTCTACGCGAGCAGGAGTCCCCTGCGTAGAGCTCGAATGAGCTCGGCGTAGAACGGATTATGCGGACAAGCAAGACGTGTGCGTAAAAAGGGAACACTACGCGGGCACGTGAAAACGTGTGCATAAAGAAGGAGATGCTACGCTGGCACGTGAAAATATGGACGTAAAGAAAAGTCACTACGCGGGCGCGTATGAACGTGTGCGTAAAGGGCTCGTCTTCTCCTCAAGGCTGAGACTTGCAACCAAGGAGACTCAGGAACTCAAGAAACCCCATCTCGGCCAAGACTTGGTAAAATCTAGCCATTCAAAAGCCAAACTTGCGTAAAATCAAAATTCCCACCACATAGAACTCTCCATTTTTGAAAACAACCAAGTTCAGTAGATCAAAACCATAAAGATCAAAAATACTAAAACTTACATCTACATGAAATGAACCATGGAAATTAAAAATGCTAAGTACTAAAGTGTCTTACAATCTCGTGAGAAAGACAATGGAACAACAAAATTTGAGTTCCTCTATGAAGCAAGTTGCACTTGCCTACTACGGGTGGTCGGTGGAGAAATGAAGAAGAAGAAGAGTAGTAATAGAAAAGTGAATGAGGAGAGAGAAGGGTTGTTGGGTTAATAAATGGGGGATGGTGATAGGTAGGGGTTTGCATACTAACCTAAACCAAACCCAACCAGACCGAATCCAACCAAACCCGATGCATGCCCCAGCCAGAATAAACCACACGAGCCATGAAATGCCAACTAACCCATGCCAATACAAGAAACCCAAGACTAGCCAGCCAGGACAAGTCGAAATACAGGTCTGAGATATGTACATGTGTACCAAAAGACATATAACGAAAACCGAGGTTGAAAACTCTATCCACCTTAAAAGAATTCCGTCCTCAGAATTTAATCAAAACGCTACAGATGTCGAACAAGCTACACTAATCACAGGCAAGATATAACTAAGCAATCAATCAAACAATCAATCATACAAGCAAGGAATCAAAGGCATGAGGCATAAGGAAGACGTTATATCCCTCGAGTCAAACAGGTCAGGATATCGCGATCGCATGTCATCCTTACGCTCCTATGTTGACTCACCCAAAGAGTGATGACCCCAAGCAACACGAACTAACTTGATAGTCTTGTTCTTGAGTATCTTCTCTCTTCGGTCAAATATGGATACGGGTCTCTTCTCATACGAAAGATTGGTACCAACAACCAATTCAGAATGGTCAAGGATATGACTCGGATCCGGGATATACCGTCGTAATTGGAATACATAGAAAATATCATACACCTCAAGTAACGACGGCGGGAGAGCAAAACGATATGACACATCTTCTACTCACTCTAGAATGTCGAATGGCCTTATATACCTAGGACTAAGCTTTTCCCGTACGTCGAAACGAATGATGTCACGGGTAGGCGAGATCCTGAGGAATACATGGCCGCCGACAAAAAATTCAAGGAGACGCTGATGAGAATCGGTCCAATGACGATGGCGATCTTGTGCAACTCAAAGATGATCTCTGACTTGCCTGACCACCTCAATAGTCCACATTACCATCTCTGGACCAAGCATTTGCCTCTTACTTATATCGTCACAAGCTAAAGGAGATCCGCACTTTCTGTCGTACAAGGCCTCATAGGGTGCCATCTGGATACTGTTGGCCCAATGATTGTATCATGTTTTTGAATATGGTTAATCTGTTAAGTTTAGCATTTTATTATCACTAATTCTCATACTATCGCTATAGCATTTCTACTTATACTTATACCTTTGGTGATATGTGCCTATTGGTTTACTTATTAGTTATATGAGCTTTCTATCTTAAATTTAATCGAGTTGCCAAAATCAAAACTATATTTTTGATTGTGGTTATTCAATTAAGTTTAATCATTATGATATCAGTAACATTTATGCTATCACCTTAGCACTTATACTTAAACTCAGCATTGTCCTAATGTGTATTAAACTTATCACACTTGCTACTATGTATATTGCTTTGTTCGTCTAACATGTAAATACAGAAAAGCAATATACAAGATCAATAGGGACATGCAATAAAAAAATCATTGTGGGCCAAAGATGACGGATTCCACAAGATTTCTCTGAACCACCCGACGACATCTCCGGAGCCACGCACTCGGGAGTTCCGCTGCCCGGTCAGCGAACGGGGGTCGAGAGGGCAGCGCCCCTCGTTGGGTGTTCGGGGGCGAAGCCCCAGAAAGGTATTCAGTTTTCGCAAACTGGCTATCTTTGGATAGCTTTCGCCAAGGGAAAAAGCCAGCACCTATCAAAGAAAGAAGCCATGCCATCATCATTTCAAGACTCTGAAGAAGCATGCACCTGCTACAGTATATCTGGAGTCTGTAATGAGTCTTAGAAATAATTGTAAGCACAAGAAATAGATGGTAAAATCGAAAGCTATGGTAAAAATTAGCTCAGGATCATTTTCGGATGCAAACCGGCATACCGGCGGTATACCGGTCTATACCGACGGTATACCGATTTTGTTCAAAAAAGTTTTCTGTCGACAAAATCGACATACCGACGGTATACCGGATCATACCGACGGTATCCCGATTCAGTAACGTTGAAAGTCCAACGGTCGGATTTCCAACATTAAATGATCCCAACGGCTATATTTCGAGCCGTTGCAATCCCAGACCGGTAAACCGACGGTATGCCGACTCATACCGGCGGTATGCCGTTCGCTGACTGAAAAGTTGCCTTTGGCTATTTTCAATGCTTTGGTTATAAATATCCTTGAACCCCTTCATTCAAGGTTGATGCTTTGAGCCTAAAAATTTCTAAACCACCAAAGCCTATCCACAAACAACTCTACAAAGCTTTTATTTGTCACGCACAAATTGTTTTAGAGTTATTGAGTTAAAAAGTGAGATCTTCATCTTATTGTATAAGGAGATCAAAACCTATTGTGAAAGGTTGAAGTTGGAGAGTCTTTGTATCCAAACTCTCGGTTGAAGTTGGAGAGTCTTCGTATCCAAACTCTCGGTTGAAGTTGGGGAGTCTTCGTATCCAAACTCTCGGTTGAAGTCAGAGAGGCCTTCGGATTAAAGCTCTCATGTAAGAAGTTGGCGAGTTCTTCGGATCCAAACTCGTGTGTAACTATTTGCTCAAATAGTAGATTAAAGCCGGAGAGAGTTCCGGGACTGGAGTGCCTCTTGGGAGGATACCAGGATATATCGTGTGTCGGTATTGTTATTGCTTCTTCTCTTGCACTTATATTTTTAAATTGCCTATTTGCTTGTGCTAAATGCTTGATTAGTTAGCTTGACCCTATTCACCCCCCTCTAGGGTTCCTACAATTGGTATCAGAGCAAGGACTCTATTGTTAGGCTTAACATCCTTAGAGTAGATCTTTGTTATTTTTATATGGCATCGTATCCCTCCTACTCCTCCTCCAATAAAGAGGGTTTTATTTCTAGTAGCATAGACAATCATGGTTCTTCTAAATGCAAGAAATGCTCTAAGTGGAAATCCATGGCTAAACAATCCTTAGAGATTCTTGATAACCTTCATTTTACAAATGAAAAATTTTCTGAAAAGGTTGTTCATTTAGAAGAAGCTAATGAGTTATTGAGAAATGAAAACAATGATTTATTATTTAGACTTGATTCTCAAAACTCATCATGTGTTTCTTTAAAGAGTTTGAATGAGACTTTAATTTTGAAAATCAAATCTCTTTCCTCATCAATAGAAGATCTTAAGAGGCAAACTCATGAGCTAAATCATTTGCATGATTCTTCTATTGATACTTTAAAGAAACAAAATGATGCTTTTATCTCTAGAATTGCTTTATTTGAAAAAGAGAATGATATTTTAATTGCTAAATTTGATTCTGTTACTTGCATGCATGATGATTTACTATTAGAACATAATATTTTTAAAACCTAATCTTCTCATGCTCACTCTAGAGATATTTATCATTCAGTATGTCACATGTTCATAACCATGCTCATTTTGATGCATGTGCATACACTAGTATTAGCTGCTTCTATTGCTCTTGCATTAGACACATGAGCTTAACTTGTCCTATTCGTAGGAGTTTTTCTACCAATGCTAGAATAAATAGTATATGGGTCCCTAAAGCTAACAAATGTGGATCCAAGTTTATTTGGATACCAAAGGCTTCGCCTAATATTGTAGGTGGAGCTTCTTATATCGGGACATAGCACCGAGGAGCATGTTGGTGGTTGCAAAGCTCAAAGGTCATCTTCCAAGTAATTGCACCAACATAAGCGTGGCCACTAGAGCCACTTTGGTAACATGCTAAGTGATTCTCTTTAAATTGTTTATATTTATAGAATCCAGCATGTTTCACTTGATGTCTTGCTACTAGCTCACATTGATATCCTTCAGTTGTCTTTTATATAAATCAATGTGAGATACAATACTAGCATGCTTAGTTAATTTTCTTATTTATTCTTTTATCTAGCATGACTAGTTACTCGGCTTAAATGATTAGTTCATACTATGTAGTTTATCACTCATTTCCTATTAAGTGTGACACATTTGATTTATGCATGCTTGTTATTCTTAATCTCTATATTATGAAGCATGCATATCACTCTAGTCCATAGGAGCTTGATTTTGATTTGAGTTAATATGATTTTAACTCTCTGTCCCTAATGTTTTTTAGGATAGTTACTTCTTACCGATTTCTCATTAATTTGTAATATTTACTTTAAATCGGTATTTGTGAATATATATATATATATATATATATATATATATATATATATATATATATATATTTTATATATATATATATATATATATATATATATATATATATATATATATATATATATATATGTTTAGCACAAGCTTCTTATCACTTGACAAGTATTCACTTATACTTCCATTTTAACCTTGTGCTTACATAATATATTTATCATTGATTCCCATACTTTATCTTGATTATCTTCTTCAGAATCGATTATGTCTTTGCCTAATGAAGTTTATTTATACATGTTTTTGAATTTGTAATGGTTTTTCAAATATTCATTAAGGATACATGACTATATACATTAAATTTTCATCTACATATAGTTCATGTATCTCTTATATTGATATCTATTTTTTTATAAATACCTTTATGTAGGCATATGAGTTAAGCTAAAGTTTTATATATTAACTTGAAGAGTATTTATTCATACTTGTTACTTTTAAACTTGTGCTTAACTCATACTCTAAGCTATTGATTCTTTTGATCAAATTTGTGTATCTCTTTTTGAATCAATAAGCTTCTTCCTTAAAGCTTTCTTTTAATGATGTCTTTTTAGCTTTTTGGTTGACTTTATGGATACATATTTTTCTCTTGATTGTTGAATCTTTTCATGTATGCCTATTCGTGATATATAGTTTTATATATATAAATGATTCCTAACTTTTGATATTTATTTGTTTTATACCTTTAAGTTAGGATGTTGAGAGAAAATGTTTATTAATGTCTTGCTCATGACTAATTATGAAAGTCCTTTTAAGAATCACATAGTTTTGTGCTTTGTCTTGTTTTTTATATTTACCTCCGTTTTTAGTGCACATTTTCAAATCTATATCTTCTATATACTCCTATTATGCACTATGAAAGCATTTTCGTAAAATATGATTCTTGATATCTTTAGCACATTTAGCTTTCTTGATCTTAATGATCTTTCTTTGCTCATTCCTTTGGTTTATACTTCTTTTTGAATTATTGTTGCCCAATGGTTTTTGTAGCACATGAGAATACATGTACTTTATATATCATATTTCTTATGACTTTAGCTACTATGGTTTGAGCTTTTGTGTTGAGATTTTTCATTTCTAGAGAATACACTTATTTCATAATGGCTATAATATTTTGCATTCTCTAGATTGATATATTATTTCATTATTTTGGACCAATCTCAATACTTGACAAAGAGATTTATTTTATTATTTTCATGAATATCTCTTTTGGCCTATACTTGATAAGAGAATAATTCTTTTTTTGTTATCTTATACTCTTATCCTTGGTTAATAAAGAGTCTACAAATCATTTTGACCATTCAAAATGTATTTTATTTATTGAGAACTCTTTGCTTAAGCAAGTATTTTTAGTGTTAGTGACTTAAGATTTAATGAGCATATTTATCTTGTTAATAGCTTCCCTTATTAATCTTATTTGGATTATATAGTTTGCTTATTTGTGATATATTATTAAGCTATATAATTTTGGCTCACTTTCAAACATCTAACTATATTCCTATATATGATATGCTAGTTTACAATAACAAGATCTGTGATTCTTCTAAATGTAATTTTTATCCTATTTTAGATACATATGTTTGTTCTCTAAAACTAGTTTTATAAATTCTTGATTAGATCTTGTTTCTCTTGGAGGTTTGTGATTCCTTTATGTCTCCTTCCTTATTAGTCATTAGCATGTATATTTTAAATTTCTCTCACTTTTGAGTCATGATTTCATCGTATTATCATTTACATCTCTTCTTGATTATGTTTGCAATCATTTAAATGAGAATGACTCTTTTCCATATTTTTCATTGTTTTATGAGATTTTTTCATAAATATGGATTTGGGATTTTCTTTATGAGATTTGTTGGATCATGTTTAATTTGTTTATTTTTATTGATAAAAGATCCTAATGGTTGAGTAGTCCTATATTATCTTATTATATGATTATCAAACAAATTTATTACTCTACTTTGACTACTCATGGATTGCCACATATGGGCCTTTGCTATTTAAACTTTATGGTTTATTATTTACCATTAGTGTCACGACCCGCACCCTGTATAGGGGCACAAGAAGTGGGTACGTCCAGCCTACGCCGCAGTGTCGGCGGTAGAACGCTGTCCTAGGTTACTATCTAATCAACAACTCACGCAATTATATAATGTACTTGTCAAATCTCAACTCCGAACGGAGGACAAGTATAGATATAATGAAATCTCAATCACAGTCTAAGCACGATAAGATAACACAGAAGTTTATAACTAAAAAACTAAATAACAACATTTATAAACTACTAAATAATAATATCTCAAACAAACTTCAAATACAAACTCGAATCTCAAGTTATTACAATTCAAATTCTAAAACATGAAAACTAAATCAAGTCTACTAGCTAGTCTTTCGATCACTCCTGAGTGTCGGGGCTATAGGTAGCTAAGCCATCTCCTGCTCCAAGGCAAGTGGGGCAAATGTCCTCAGGACAATCATCTGTAATATTTTCAACAGGTCCAGTCAGGACAGGAACGAGTACATTTCATCAAGAAATTCCAAGTAAATGACAGAGAACTATAAAGCAGTTATAGACAGTTGTATTGATGAAAATGGCAGTTTAATTTTCAGGTGATGGTAAGAAAGACAGATAAAGCGCAAGGAAAGTAAATAACTAAACAAGAGAAGAATCATAGCAATGAAGACTGTAAAACAAGATCTAGCTGAACTAGAGTAACATAATGAGTTCAGATGGTACAATATAAGTCGAGTATAATCCCAAAGTGAGTCTAATACAAGAAGAGTCGAATGTGATTCTAATCATTGTTCTAATAAGGTGATTCGAATAAGATGATGCGAATAGTGATTCGAATAAGGTGATACGAATAGTGATTCGAATAATAGTCAACAATGATTCGAATAAATTCTCTAAGTGTGTTTTAAAATACCGAGTTCGACATGTAAACGGCTGTAGGTAATACGGCACACCACTCACTGATCAGATGAGGGATGGCTATCGTTCGAATATAATTCACAGAGGGGTGATTCGAATAGGGGGATATGTCTACATGTCTAATCAGTATTTCCCCCGCCCAGTCTAATACAAATGAATCCGTAATCCAAAACATAAGACGAATACAAGTCCAACCAACATATGAAGATACAAATAGGGTGATTCGAATAGTGATTCGTATGATGATTCGTATGGTGATTCGAATAATAGAGGTAAGACAAGTAAGTATATGTGTCGCATACATGGATTCAGAAATAAAAATACGTGTTTGTAACAGAGAATCACATACAGCTAACTAGAACTGAAGTACAGTAATTGACAAGTAAATGAAAGAACTATCAGAGAATGTACTCGCCTGATACTCTGAAAAGAGTAATGAAATATCAGATGTCTGCACCGGAGTCACAATGTCCTAAATAGAGCAGTATAGGTTATGACGTGTTTAAAATAAGATAAATGAAGCCTACGATGCAATCTACATGATTCTAAGTCAATTCTAGGTCAAAGTCAACTCTAAGTCAAACTTGGTCAACAGTCTAGGTCAAACTAGGTCAACTAGGTCAAGCCCTAGCCCAACAAGTCTAATAAGTCTCACTAGGCCTAACCAAGCCTAGTCTAGCAATCACACACCAATCACAAGGCTATACAAGCTAAACACAAACACTCATCAAGGCACATTCACATTTTGCTATTTATCATGGAGTTTATATATGGCTATATGTATATGTGATCTTGTGTGTGCTAACATGTGGGTAATGTGACAATGTGTGATAGCTAAAATTTAATAGGAAAACTGTTGCATACATGGTTACAATGGGTATGAGTGTGTGTGTGTTAGGCACTTGTGTGTGGATGTGATAAGAGGGTAGTCAACAAGTGAGGGGCTGTGTGGGGGTTCAGTTGTGTGTGTGGACAGTTGTGTGTGTGCAATACAGAGATGTATTTTCAGGAATTTATGAAGTACAAAACAGTGTGTTGACAGGAATAAAATGTGAAGGGAATGTTGTGTGTGTGTGTGAATAGAGAAGGGTGTGAGGAGTCCTATGTGTGGATGGTGAGGCCTGTGTGTGTCAAGAGAAAACAGTGAGGGGAAATCTGAAATAACAGTTCAAGATCAAATCGAAACCCAAATTCTCTATGCCAATGTGAACCACCATGAGACTAGTACTCAACACATAAAGGTAATTTAGCTTTGCAATAACATTAGGAAAACAGTTTAAACAATGTGTGTGTGTGTGTATAAATTCATATTTCAGTTTCAAGTTTAAACTCAGTTTTTATCAATGAATGAACTCTCAGAATTTCATACTTGAACCTATTCAAATTCAGTTTTCACACAAAAACCCCATTCTCATTTCCAAATGCAGTCATGCATATATGAACCCAAATTTGAATGCCAAGGTTTCAGTGAATGCAAGATGCATCCTGTATGAGGGATGCAGGACAATCTCAGGTTCTCCCATTTCAGTTCAATGGAATTTCAGGTTTACATTTATTGGATAACTTCTCAGTTTTACACTATTACAGTTAGCTTGTTTTCATTTGAAGATACAAAATCTCAGGTTATTACATTGGTATTCTCGGGTTATTCTTTTCAAAGATTGAATCCTAGATTTTAGTTCATGGATCAAACATGGGAAAAATAACACATTGAAATCAGTTTTTAAAAAAAAGGAAAGTTCAGGAATGGATCCAGGACTGTATCAGTCCAGTCCCATTGCACAGCCCCAATCCCACATCGAAATCCATTCTTGGCATCCTCAACCAAACATGTACCCATTCCTCAATCAGTAGCTAACACATGAATTTAATCAAACATACATTTGAATAATCAAATTCAGTTTAAATAGAAATTAGTTTTCAGAAATGCACACACACAGTTCATCAACCAAAACTTAAATTGAAAACCTAATTTAAACTATAGAATTTACAACCAGGTGCAAAGATGTCTTCCCCATGTGTCAGGTGTCTAGGGGATGCCATTCGTGTCCAGAAAACTGGACACGAGTGTGTCAAAAGAAAAACAGCCAAGTACCAAAAAATAGTGCACAACACTCCTCGTGCGTGCGTGTAGGGGTCCATAGGACACGTTGTGTCCAACACTAAGGCGATGTAAGTGTGTCAACCTGTAGAATATGTGTCCAGGACACGTTGTGTCCAACACTAAGGCGATGTAAGTGTGTCAACCTATAGAATAGGTGTCCACGTGTCTACTGAGTCCACTAGGTCGAGTCCAAGTCGCATCATGTCTCGTGTCCAAGGCCGTATCAGAGACAAAAACTCAACCATGCACAGACAGTACAATGGCGGTGTGCGGTCAATTTCTGCCTAACCACTCCACGAATTCCAACAAAACTTTGGGGGCATGATGTCAGTGCATGCCCCCTCGTGTCCACCAAAACTTGTGTCAAAAGAGTCCGTGTCATGTCCTACAGGGGGCCCGAGTATCAGAGGAGAGCACGGCACAGTGCAGTGCATCGTGCACGCGTGTCACAGGCTCGTGTGCGTGACACACGATTCGTGACACGTCGTAATCGTGTCTATGGGTAGAGGGGGACTAGGGCTAGGGGTCTAGGTGCCTGTACGAAGTCCAAGACGTGTCGTGTCCATGTTTTAAAGCCGTGTCAGTGAGTGAAAAATCAGTGCACTGTGCAGTGTCAAACCAGTGCAGCTCGTGTTTCGTATCCGACATGACTCTAAAAGTTGTGAAACTTTAGGGGGGTCCTGACAGTGTCTGCCCCCACCCTCGTGCTAATTTGCACGTGTCCAAGTGGTGTATACAGTGAAAAAACAGTGGGTGGTAGCAGGGCATGGATACGGGGTATCGTGGTGAGGTTCGTGTCCAAATTTGGACACGAGAACAAACCCAAATCATGCTCAGTCACAAACATACATAATCTATATATAATAAGCTTTCCAAATATGTAATTTGTTTTGAAAACCAAAAACAAAAAGTTCTAAGAAGCATTACATCAAACACTTAGCCTAGGAAATGGATACGTGTCCGATACGGACACGAAATGGACATCAATTCCTACAAAACTTAGGCTACACCTAGGGGAACCCTAAATGGATGCATTTATGTAAAGAAAACAGAAATTTAACTATGTATGAGGGCATTTACCTATTGAGTGAAAACTCAATGAAAAACCTAAAATAGGGGGGTTGTCCTCTTCACTTGGGGATGCCAAATGCTTGTGCAACCTTGCTAGCTAGCTCCCCTTAGCATCCTCAACAGTAGAGGATTCCAATGCAAGAAATTTGGCTCAAATTGGAGTTGATTTGGATATTTGAGGAGAAGTTTAGGGAAGAACACAAAGGAGGCAAATAAAATGAATTAAAAATGGTGCAAATGATTAATGTGTTGCATTTATAGGGGGGAAATGGTGTAATGGCTGTTGAAAACATTAGGGTTAGGGTTTAGGATGAGTGGCTAAGGTTTCTCCAACAAATTCTAAGGCTTCCTATTGGTTAAGGCTTCTTTTCACAAATATCTCAAAAGTAAAATATCTTTCCTAATAATATCTAGATATTACCCTAATGTGATTGTTTAATTGAAATCCTCTAACTTAGCTTCTAGGGTCATGGTTAACATCTAGATTAGGCTAACTTCTAGGTCAAGTCTCAACAATGTAACTAACACATATTTAATTAATATAATTCACAATTTCACAAAAGTGTCAAAATGACCAAAATACCCCTAGGCTTAAATGTAGAAATTTGAAATCCTAAACACATGATTAGGTCTCCTTGGTCTTGATTAGTCTTCTAGGTCATGCATGACTAAGGTTACACTAGCAAAACACCAATGTCACATTTTACTCAATTAAATAGTTTTAAAATAACTAAAAATCACCAAAAATCATATCATGACTTAAATATCATTATTAAATGACTTAAAATATAAAAGTTCAAAATTATCCTCATTTGGAAAAACTGGGTGTTACAATTAGCAAGATTTGGATTTTATCCGTTGATGGGTACATATATGGTGAAACATACCTAGTCCATGTAAAGTAATAAATTGGTTGATTTTTTTAATTAGATAATCATGGACATCATGTTTGAGTTTTATATATTTTATTTTATTTTTGAGCTATATTCTATCTATCATTATGATTGTTCTTAATTGACTTTATTCTTTTTCATGATGACTTTTTCTCAAAGGATAACATACATTGATCTATCATATTTAAATATGAGATCCTCCTATATAGATTAATGTCTGCCATCTTTTGATCATACGTGCTAAATTAGAATATTCTTTTGTTCGTTCGTCTTTAGTGGCTATTAATTAGATATCTCTTCTTGACTAAAGATGATATTATTCGTCTTATGACGATGTTATAGCCTTATATGCATTGAGCAAGGGAAAGAAATCCATAGTTGATTTACCCCTAGATCTTGTAGTTATCTATTTTATGCTATAAGTACTTTGGAACTAGATACGCATATTTTGAGGGGGAGCAAATTAATTGTTTTAATTCATCTATACCCTCTAATATGTCATATACATAGTTTATCATGGACCCATATTTTCTTTATTTTTATATCTTATTGATTGAGGTCATGATATTTTTATTTTGAAGGGTTTATGAGAGTGTATGTGATTGTCCTTATTATCTTATCTCTCTCTTTCATATGGGTTAAATATGTCATCTTGCTAATATTAACTTTCAGATCTTATCTTGATGAATATTATGCTTTCGTTGATTTGGCTTTTCTTTCATGCTTAATTGATTTGGCTTTTCTTGTTGAGGACTTATCCAAAATTCATGATTTTCATCACCGTTGGTAGTACTTTGAGGGGGAGCATTCAAGTCGACTGAATTTCTCTTTCTCAAGTATTTTTCTTCTTTACCTTTATGTTTATCTAAAGGGTATTCATATAGCATGATAAGGTAATTGAGTTCAAATGCATGAACTTGGATAAGCATATAGATTTTGCAAATAATGAGATTACTTTATATCAATTGCAATATTTTACATTGATCATTCTTTTATTTTGTTCCACTATTTATTTGTGGACAATTATGATTATTAATGGTTTCTTTGATCAATGTTTCAAGTTTACATCTTTTTAATTGGTATCAAGTTTATTTAATGTCATATCTCAATTGGTATCTATTAGTTGCAATTATCTATTCCTCATGGCTTTTGTTTGAAATCCTTTATTTCATAGTTCTCTTCCAAAACTAGAGCAATAATTCATATCCTATTGTGTTTTGGATTTATTTCTTGGATTTCAAGTTGGTAAACTACTTATTTCTTGTTTTTCAAATACTTTTAGTTTTACCAACCATATTGTGTTTTGACAAGCAATTTTCTATTTAGTACTCTACATTTGGTATGTAGTTTTATACACTTGTCTTTACACACTTCTCCTATTATTCCTCAATTAGTATATCTTGATCATGATTATCTATGCCTTCCTCATGCTCTAATTTATGTACATAAGATTGATTTCTTATCTCTTAGTACGGGGGAGCGTATTTTTGATCATGTCAAAGGGGGAGAAGTACGTTTAAGTATGTATTTATAAGTAATCTAAGTAGTACGCTTTCAGTGATATTGCTTATGTCTTTTGTATATTAGTGATACATGCATATGTTCTGTCCATACTAAACTTAACCGATTTGCCATAATCAAAAAGGGGAAGATTGTTGGCCCAATGATTGTATCATGTTTTTGAATATGGTTAATCTGTTAAGTTTAGCATTTCATTATCACTAATTCTCATACTATCGCTATAGCATTTCTACTTATACTTATACCTTTGGTGATATGTGCCTATTGGTTTACTTATTAGTGATATGAGCTTTCTATCTTAAATTTAATCGAGTTGCCAAACTAAAAACTATATTTTTGATTATGGTTATTCAATTAAGTTTAATCATTATGATATCACTAACATTTATGCTATCACCTTAGCACTTATACTTAAACTCAGCATTGTCCTAATGTGCATTAAACTTATCACACTTGCTATTATGTATATTGCTTTGTTCGTCTAACATGTACATGCAGAAAAGCAATAAGTAAGATCAATGTGGACATGCAATAAAGAAATTATGGTGGGCCAAAGACGACGGATCCCACAAGATTTCTCTGAACCACCCGACGACATCTCCGGAGCCACGCACTCGGGGGTTCCGCTTCCCGGTCAGCGGACGGGGGTCGAAGGGGCAGCACCCCTCGTTGGGGGTTCGGGGGCGAAGCCTCCAAAAGGTGTTCAGTTTTTGCAAACTGGATATCTTTGGACAGCTGCCGCCAAGGAAAAAATCTAGCACCTATCAAAGAAAGAAGCCATGCCATGCCATCATCATTTCAAGACTCTGAAGAAGCCTGTACCTGCTACAGTATATCTGGAGTCTGTAATGAGTCTTAGGAATAATTGTAAACACAAGAAATGGATGGTAAAATCGAAAGCTAGGGTAAAAATTAGCTCAGGATCATTTTCGGATGCAAACCGACATACCGACGGTATACCGGTCTATACCGACGGTATATCGATTTTGTTCACAGAAAGTATTCTGTCTACAAAATCGACATACCGATGGTATATCGGATCATACCGACGGTATACCGATTCAGTAACGTTGAAAGTCCAACGGTTGGATTTCCAGCATTAAATGATCCCAACGGCTATATTTCGAGCCGTTGTAATCCCAGACCGGTATACCGACGGTATGTCGACTCATACCGACGGTATGCCGTTGGCTAACTGAAAAGTTGCCTTTTGGCTATTTTCAATGCTTTGGTTATAAATATCCTTGAACCCCTTTATTCAAGGTTGATGCTTTGAGCCTAAAAATTTCTAAACCACCAAAGCCTATCCACAAACAACTCTACAAAGCTTTTATTTGCCATCCACAAATTATGTTAGAGTTATTGAGTTAAAAAGTGAGATCTTCATCTTATTGTATAAGACGATCAAAACCTATTGTGAAAGGTTGAAGTTGGAGAGTCTTCGTATCCAAACTCTCGGTTGAAGTTGGAGAGTCTTCGTATCCAAACTCTCGGTTGAAGTTGGGGAGTCTTCGTATCCAAACTCTCAGTTGACGTCGGAGAGGCCTTCGGATTAAAGCTCTCGTGTAAGAAGTTGGCGAGTTCTTCGAATTCAAACTCGTGTGTAACTATTTGCTCAAATAGTGGATTAAAGTCGGAGAGAGTTCCGGGACTGGAGTGCCTCTTGGGAGGATACCAGGATATATCGTGTGTCGTATTGTTATTGCTTCTTCTCTCGTACTTATATTTTTAAATTGGCCATTTGCTTGTGCTAAATGCTTGATTAGTTAGCTTGACCCTATTCACCCCCCCTCTAGGGTTCCTACAGATACTGGCCTGGAAACTGTTATTGTACGAGAACTCCACTAGATGCAAGTGATCTTCCCACGAACCACTGAAGTCGAGTGTAACACAACATATCTTCAAGAGTCTGGATCGTGCGCTCCGACTGACCATCTGTCTGTGGATGATAAGCTGAACTGAACTTGAGACTAGTCCCCAAACTTTTCTGAAGACTCTGCCAAAATTGCGAGGTGAATCTGGAATCTCTGTCAGATATAATACTGACTGGCACTCCATGCAATTTGAGAATCTGCCTAAGGTACATCTCTGCAAGCTGATCCGTCGACTGACCAATCCTAAAAGGAAGAAAATGAGCTACCTTGGTGAGTCTGTCGACTATAACCCAGATTACATCTCTCCCAGCTGGAGATCTAGGTAATCCCGTTACAAAATCCATGGTAATGTGCTTCCATTTCTATTCTGGGATCGATAAAGTTTGAAAAAGTCCAGCCGGTCTCTGATGTTCAGCTTTAACTTGTTGGCAAACGAAACATCGAGAGACAAACCAGACTATCTTCCTCTTCATGCCATTCTACCAAAAATGCTGCCGGATATCACGATACATCTTCGTACCGCCCGGATGAATAGAATACTGAGAACTGTAAGCTTCTGCCATGATCTCCTATCTGATATCACCACTGGGCACACAAAGACGCCTCCCATGTCAAAGTGTACCATCCTCATGGATACATAACTCTGGTCTTCGTCCTGCTACGCATTCTTTCCTAAGCCGCTGAAGCTTAGAATATGATGAATGTGCTAACCTGATCCTATCAACTATACTGGACTGAACTTGCATGCTGGCCATCAATGCCACACTGGTAGGAAGGACAACTTCTATACCCATCTTTTGAAGATCTGCTAACAACTCTGGTTGTGCTGTTAGAAAATACACTCCGACTCTTCTGTTCAATGCATCTGCAACAACGTTGGCCTTCCCAGGATGATACTGCAGGTTGATGTCATAATCCACAAGTAGCTCTAGCCATCTCCTCTGACGCATGTTAAGATCCTTCTGGGTAAACACATACTTCAAGCTCTTGTGGTCGATGAAAATCTTTACCCTATCTCCATACAAATAATGCCTCCACAGCATAAGTGCAAACACTACTGCTGCCAGCTCCAAGTCTTAGGTCGGGTAATTCCTCTCATGATCATGAAGTTGATGTGACGTATAAGCTATTACCTTTCTATGCTGCATCAAAATACATCCTAAACCTCTGTCTGAAGCATCACAATATACTGAAAATCTCCCGGCCCCATCTGGAAGCGTGAGAATGGGTGCCGTCATCAAACCTCGCTTCAACTTCTTAAAAAAAATCCTGACATTCTGTTGTCCAAGCAAACTGTACATCCTTGCGGGTCAACTGGGTCATAGGTGCTGCAATCCGAGCAAAGTCTGAAATAAATCGTCGGTAGTAGCCGGCCAAGCGAAGAAAACTGCGAACTTCTACAACGGTACTGGGTACTGGCCACGTCTCAATAGCCACAATCTTCTGGGGATCCACTTCCACTCCACCTCTAGTGATGATATGACCCAAATATGAAATGCGATCAAGCCAGAACTCGTATTTACTGAACTTCGCATACAACTGGTGCTCTCTGAGAATCTGAAAAACTACACGAAGATGCTTTTCATGCTCCGCTTCACTCTTGCTATAGACCAGGATGTCGTCTATGAACACAATCATGAACTGATCCAAATAAGGCATGAAGATGCGATTCATGAGGTCCATGAATACTGCCGGCACATTGGTTGCTCCAAAGGGCATAACAAGGAACTCCCAACGCCCATACCTGGATTTGAATGCCGTCTTCGGGATGTCCTGCTCTCTAACTCTGATCTGATGGTATCCTGACTGCAAGCAAATCTTCGAAAATACGGACGCCCCTTTGAGTTGATCAAACAAGTCATCTATCCTCGGGAGAGGATATTTGTTCTCGATTGTCACTGAGTTCAAGGTACGATAGTCAACACATAATCTGGACGTACCATCCTTCTTTTTCACAAGAAGCATCGGGGCTCCCCAAGGCGATCCACTAGCACGGATGAATTCCTTGGTCCTGAGTTCCTCAATCATCTTATACAAAATCTCCAATTCTGAATGTGCCTTTCGGTAGACTCTCTCTGACACTAGTGCTGTTCCGGGGATTAAGTCTATGGTGAACTCAATCTCCCTCTCTGGTGGCATACCTGGAAGCTCTTCGGTAAAAACATTGGGAAACTCTTCTACAATTCTGGAAAACTGGACTGCCGCTGCAACTGCCATCCGGAATGCTGGAGGAGAAGGCTCTATTCCGCCTCAGAAAAATAAAAACTCTTCTACACGAGAATAGTACCTGCCACTACCTCACCTGATGCTAACTCCTCCTCTACGGTCAAAGCCATCACTTGACCTTGCCCTCTAGGTGCTGGTCCCCTCTTCTGGAAACCTTTCTGGCGATTCTGGGTCTGAGCTTGAACTTGTGCATACTGCTGGAAGTTCTACTGCTGAAATTTTTGGGCCTAAGACAGCAAGGGCCTCGGAAACGGGTATTGCTGCTGCTGGACTGTTACTGGGGCTGGCCCCCTAACCGATGGACTAGAAATGGTTGATAAAGAGGAACTCCCCCTATTCGGACAGTTCCCAACCTTGTGGTCTGTTGTCCCATAAACCAAGCATGAACCCTGTGTTGTGCGACATTCTGACACTACGTGCCCTGACTTCCCACAATGAGTGCAACCCATTGCGGAAGACTGCTTCTACTGCTGCTTGGGATATGTCGGGGTCAAATGCTGAATCGACGTAATGAAAGCTGTCTGCCTCGGAGCTCCAATGGTCAAAGCCCTGGCTGCCGGGGCTGGTGCTAAAGACTGGTTCATATGGCCGTGAGACTGCTTCCGTCTTTCGATCCGGTCCAGAATCCTCTGTGAGGTATACTCATGCCTCCTAGCTGCTCTCAATAGTGCATCGAAAGTCTGATGGTCGAACTACTCCACCGCCAGCAAAATTTCTAGGTGGAGTCCCTGCTGGAACCGCTGAGCTCTTTCGAACTCGGTCGCCACCAAGCTGGGAGCAAACTAACTAAGCCTGGAGAACTCGATCGCATATCCATCGACCGTCCTGCCCATCTGCTTCACATTGGTAAACCTTGTCTATAGATCATATAGAGCTACAGCATCAAAATACTTGGTCTGGAATCTCTCACGAAATACTGTCCATACAATAGGTACCCTTAATCCAGCGGCCTACGCGGCCCACCTGCTGCGGGCTAGATCCAATAACTGGAGGTGTACCACGGCCACCTTCTCGTTTTCTGGGGTCCTGGCTGCTTCTAGAATAACCTCAGTATCCTGCAGCCAAGCATCTGCGGTAAAAGTATCTTCGTGACCATCGAAGAAGGGAGGGTTCAAGCGCTTGAAGCTGTTGGCCGCACTGTTACCTTGATGACCACCTCTGCTCAAGGCATCTTGTACTGTCTGGTACAATGCATCTCCTCGACGATCCTGCGATGCAAGCAACTCCCTGATGTATCCGACCCAGACTCCATCATCCTGTCTCACAGACTGGGCTGGCTGTACTGGGGGTTTTAGATCTCCGGGAAGCATGACTCGGAAAGCTGCTCCTGAGTGTTGAGCTTGATCTTCTCATTGCAAGAGTACTCGTTGAGCTCTTTCCGGCTGATTGGCAGGTCCAGGAACAGTGTCGCTGAAGAAAACGATACAGGAAACAATAAGAAAGGACCAGGATAGATCAAAGATACTAGCATGTGATTAGGTCAAGATTTCAGGAATTTAGAAGATGCGAGCAGAGATCGAGGGCGAGTGCTGATTGAGACATCTATTCGATAAACCCTCATATATCTTGATTCACAAGACCTGTATGGGCCACCACTTAAACCGTGTCACGCCCCAGAACCAGAATACTAGAGAGCGGGGGACAGACACAGCCAGCTACGTACATTGAGGTAAAATCTACCTCGATATACGGTCACGGCTGTCTAGATACATGAGGGTTTAACTACAAGCCATCAATCTCTTATGGTCATGAACAAGCCTATTGTCTCAATCTCAAGCAAGTAAGTAAATGTTGCAAGATGTTAGAGCACCAAATATACAATAGTAAGGCGTCCCATACATTACATATTTGGATGATCATGAAGCTAGTCGTACAAAATGTGAGGACTAGCAAGAGTTTCAGTCATACATGATCAACCCTAGGATTTGTCAATCATGTTACAGTCCGTAGGCAGACAGTAAGTAAATTTGCAAACAAGCTAACACTTGCTCGGCGGCTAAACGCCTCAAAAGAATAATTTTACAATGGAGTGGGAGAACCAAAATAAAAACCTACTCGTTGCCAGGATTACGCCTGGTGGTCACCATCTGGCTGGAAGGTAGAGAGATCCTCGGGAGCCACTCCGGTATCTGGTCATGGAAAACCAGCTGGGTCAGATCCCAGAAAGAGCAAGTGCCACAAAGGAGGCTTCACTTAAGAACTAAAACCAGCAATTAGCATAAAACATAATTATATAATAAAAGACGAGAAATATGAAAAATCATGATGATATATGATAAGATAATCATGGAACTATTCAGATAACCAAGTTACAACCCTTAAACCAAACAAGGACTGGGGTTGTAATCCTTCGTCTGAACGGAACTTGGTTTTCCACCATTTATCGATAAAGTAAAAGCATAAGCAATCAGGTCATGTAACCATCTTGTATAGGATCAGGACAAGAGTAGACTGGGTTAGACTCCATCCAATCAATCACGGCCATGCAATGAGTACGGCTTGATACTTTAACTAACTAGGGTTATCACAGGCCTAGTTACAAGTAAGATGCAATGAAACTGTTCCACAGCCACAAGCCCTGCAGACCATCCAGGCTATCCGGATGCAAATTAGTGGTTGAATTCATGTGGATACATCGTCTAGGAAATGCATGTACCCTTAAGTAGCTTGAAGGGTGTAACATATGACACTATGCTGGAAATGTGCCCTACTGGACGGCAGGCTACAAATCCCATGATAGGGCACCCAAATAACGGGATTGCCTGTAGCTGGAAAATCTCTTCATGACTACTGGATTATTCCAGTTATTAGTCTTAGTCAGTTTCAGTAGGTACCCCTAACCGTGGTACTCAGGAGTTACTGCCCTAGACATGATGCGAGACAGTACTGATTTATTTGTACAAAAACAATCGTCCACGGTGTCCAGGCCATTCATTCTCGTCATGTCATGCTAGCCGTCATAACAGCATTTAATAGTTCCTATAATGCTTATTAGTCATACCTTGTCATGTCTTACCATGTCATGTCAGTTACTTGTCATACCATGCCATGTATAATTATCAGTATAATCTTGTTAATCAATTCAAGGTTATCAAGTTCGTGATAAGAGGTGCAAGAGCAATAAGTCAAACGGGTATGCATAGGGGCTCAAGCCTCTACGCGAGAGAAACCACACGAGGCTAGGGTGGCCCGAGCGTAAAATGGCTTTACGCGAGCAAGGCCAAGGAAGGACCCCTCTACGCAAGCAAGTACTCTACGCGAGCAGGACATGTGGAAGGACCCCTCTACGCGAGCAACCCTCTACGCGAGATACTATGCAAGATTCTACGCACGCGAGACTTAACGCAAGATTCTACGCACGCGAGACTCTACGCGAGATTCTACACACGCGAGACTCTAGGCGAGATTCTACGCACGCGAGACTCTACGCAAGCGGGAGTACCCTGCATAGAGCTCGAATGAGCTCGACGTAGAACAGATTACGCAGGCACGCAAGGCGTGTGCGTAAAAAGGGAATACTATGCGGCCACGTGAAAATGTGTGCGTAAGGAAGTAGATGCTACGCTGGCACGTGAAAATATGGACATAAAGGAAAGTCACTACGCGGGCACGTATGAACGTATGCGTAAAGGGCTCGTCTTCTCCCCAAGGCCGAGACTTGCAGTCATGGAGACTCAAGAACTCAATGGACCCCATCTCGGCCAAGACTTGGTAAAATCCAGCCATTCAAAAGCCAAACTTGCGTAAAATCGAAATTCCCACTACATGGAACTCTCTATTTTTGAAAACAACCAAGTTCAGTAGATCAAAACCATGAAGATCAAAAATACTAAAACTTATATTTACATAAAATGAACCATGGAAATTAAAAATGCTAAGTACTAAAGTGTCTTAGAATCTCGTGAGGAAGACAATATAACAACAAATTTTGAGTTCCTCCATGAAGCAAGTTGCACTTGCCTACTGCAGGTGGTCGATGGAGAAATGAAGAAGAAGAAGAGTAGTAATGGGAAAATGAATGAGGAGAGAGAAGGGTTGTTGGGATAATAAATGGAAGATGATGGTAGGTAGGGGTTTGCATACTAAACCAAACCAAACCCAACCAGACCGAACCCAACCGAACCCGATGCATTCCCCAGCCAGAATAAACCACACGAGCCATGAAATGCCAACTAACCCATGCCAATGCAAGAAACCCAAGACTAGCCAGCCAGAATAAGTCGAAATACGGGTCCAAGGTATGTACACGTATACCAAAATACGTATAACGAAAACTGTGGGTGACAGTAATAGCCTCTGGGCCTACTGCTATTGAACCGGTGCTGGCACCCTGAACTGCTGGCTGGAAAGATGTTGATCCAGCCGAACTCCTTCTACGACAAGCCCCTACCTTGTGGTCCGGTGTTCTAGAAGCTAAATACAAGCCCTGTGCCCTACGAAACTCTGACAAGACATGCCCTCCCTTTCCGTAATTGGAACAACCAACTGAGGAAGACTGCCTCTACTGCTGAGGACGCGACTGAGATGACTACTGAAAGGAAGCCGTCGGAGCCGGTCCCCTCAGAGATCCAATCGTGAAAGCTAGAACTGCTAGAGCTGGTGCCATAATGACTTGGAAGAAGATTCCATCTGTATATGAGACCACTTCTGTCCTCCGACTCTATCAACAATCCTCTGCGATGTGTACTCATGCCTCATTATCGCCCTCATCACTGTATCAAAAGTCTGGAACTCATGTTGTTCGACTGCCAATATGATCTTCAGATGAAGTTCCTGCTGGAACCTCCTCGTCCGATCTAACTCGGTTGCCACTAAGGAAGGGGCAAACCAACTGAGCCTACTAAACTTTGCCGCATAACCGTCGATGGTCTTGCTCATCTGCCGCAAGCCAATGAACCTCTGTTGTAGATCATAACGCAACACCGCGTCAAAGTAGTGAGTTTGAAACCTCTCGCCAAAATCTGTCCAAGCTATCAGTGCCACAAGTGACACCTCATGAGCCACCCACCAGTCGCGGGCCAAATCCAAGAGCTGAAACTTGACAATAGCCACACGCTCCCTAGCTGGAATCCATGCTGCCTCTAGAATAGCCTCAGTATCCTGAACCCACACATCAGCCGCAATAGCATCCTCTGTACCATAGAAGTACAGGGATGGAGATGCATGAAGCTGCTCGTAGAATTGTAGACCTGAGCACCACCCCTCTGCAAAGTCGTCTAGACAGAATGGGTAAGAACATCGCTCTGGCGCTGCTGCGATGCCATAAAACCCCTTAACACATCCACCAGTGCTCGAACAATACCCTCTGGATGCTCTGGCTGAACTGGTACTGTTGTCTGAATAGGCAGAATTGGCGACTCTGTCCTTCGGTCTACCCTAGACTCTGCCCTTGAATGTTGAGGCTGAGCCTCCCGAACTGGAGGAACAGGCAGAAGCTGACCCACCATAGCTGGAATCCGAACAAGCTGGTCAGAAGGACCAGGATCGATGCCTCTGAAGGTTTAAGAACACAAGGATCAGGTCGAGGGAACAGAAAAGATCAACGATCAAAGCAGATATTAGGTCAAATATCCAAGATAGAGAGTAATACGAAGGATATCAATGGAGAAGAATTTGTGACTGAGATAACTACCAGCAACTCCCATATATCTGATAAATCAGACCTGCATAGGCCACCACTAAAACCTATGTCACGTCCCAAAACCAGAATACTAGCAAGTAGGAATGGACAAGGCCAGCTATGTATACTAAAAGTACTCCAGTACTCGGAAATAACGTACAAGCAGTATAGATGGGGGTTACTACTACAAGCCAACAGTCATTCCTAGGTCAAAAAATCCTAGATATCTCAATCACATTCAAGCAGATAATGTACAAGGATATGATTATCAGGCATTTAAGACGGTAAAGCGTCCCAAACTATAATATATAGATGATCATGAAGCTAGTAATACAAAATGAAGAACTATCAAGACTAAGTAATATATGATCATCTCCAGCTACAGTATAGAAATATAACATCATGTCTAAGCCCGTAGGCCAAATGTTAAATCCAAAACATGAGCTAAACACGTGCTCGGCGTGGCTAAACGCCTCAAAAGAATATGTACATAAAAGAGTGGGTAAAAAAAGAACACCCACTCAAGCACTCTGGTGCTCCGGGTGGTCACCTTCGAGTGGAAGGTCCGAAAGATCCTCGGGCTCTTTAAAAATCTGGTCAATACAAAACCAGTGGGTCAGAATCCCAATAGCAAGTACCACAAAGAAAGCCAAACTATGAACTAAAACTAGCATGCAATTTATAATATCTCTAAGATAAAGCAGTAAACAAGACTGGAATAATAAATTGGTACCACAGTGCATACGAAAGGAAACTGAGAATATGTAAGAAAATAGCAAGTAAATATGTAGAATAAACTAGATATGTGAGCATGTGGTGAAGCCGAGCATGTAGTAGGAAATAGCATGTTAAGGAAATGACAGGAAGCTAAGTACTGAAATAAGATAAACTGGACAAGCCTAGACTAGACAGGAAATGGACTCCAACCATCAATCACGGCCAAGCAATGAGTACAGCTTGCTACTTAGCTAACTAGGGTTGTCATAATCCTAATTACTAACATATGCAAGTTTGAGAAATCCAATTCCAGTTACCTGTACTGCAGACTACCCGATTGACCCAAGCCAAAAGAAAAACAAGTATAGCAGACACACCAGGATCCATGATGGTAACACTAGTATCACTCTTGATACCGAGTTTTCTACTAAGTCAATTTTGAATTTTAACAGAAAATCAAATCCTAGTTTTAACCAAATTTAGAAACATGCATATAGACGAGAATCATAAAGAAAATATTCTTAACAAAATGAGTTTAGAACAATTCTAAGCATTTAATACCAAAGAAAATAAAAATGATAACAAAACAATATTGTTATTGAATTTGGCAAGATGTACTTACCTAGGTTAACACTACCAAAATACATGGATTTACCGACGGCCTTATCCGTCGGTATTCCGTCGCCAAAAATAAATATCGACGGATTACCGACGGATATTTTGGTAAAACAGCCGTCGGGAATAACGTCGTCGCTAAAACATATCCGTCGCTACTCCGTCGCTCAGCGACGACTTAGCGACGGAATACTGCCGGCTCATTAAAATATATATAGCGACGGATTACCGACTAGCTTTCGTCAAAACATGTATCAGGATATAGGTTTAGCGACGGAATACTCCGTCGCTAAAGAGTCGGCAAAACCGTATCAGTGATTTTCTGATACGCAATATCCGTCGCTAATCCGTCGTAGATTTGTCGGTAAAAGCGTATTAGCGACAAAACATCCGTCGCTAACAGCAAAATTTATGGACATCAAACAGAACTAGGTCGACGGACGTTCCGTCGCTAAACCGTCGCTCAATGTAAAATCCTACAGATAGCGACGGATATTACGTCGCCAATCCGTCGCTTTATTGAAATGCTCCAGGTAGCGACGGTTTTTTTCGTCGCCACTTCGTCGCTAAACTCAGTTTTTCCAGATAGCGACGGACTATCCGTCGCTCAGTAGTCGCCAGTCCGTCGCTAACTTCTAATTTTTGAAAAAAAATACTGCAAACAGACTCTTTCCTGTTTGTACAACACATCCAACACAATATCAAACATGCAAAATATCCATATACAACACCATATATCCATATCCAACACGAATATCCAATGTATCCAATATCCAACACCATATATCCATATGCAAAATATCCATATCCGACACCAATATCCAACGTATCCAATATCCAACAAAATATTACCAACACAATATATCCAATATCCAACATTAAATTATCCAAACATAAAAAAAATATCCGAACATACAATGTATCCAAATGTCTACAAAAATTTCGGCAGCACCTCCTTTGTATATCAGATCATCGCTTATAACCCAGCGTAGGTATATATCCAAAAATCACATAGACGAAATATGCATATACGAATTTAATGCACACCAATTATCCAAGAAAAGACATCAATTATACTGAAGAGTAACCTAATATCCGTCGTTATACTGAAAATTTATCTTCAAGTGTGAGAACGGATGGCTCAGAATACACAACCCAAAATTCATTCTAGCATACATTAGTGTGAATCATCTATGTTCTGTACATATGGTGTAGTATATGATCTTATCGTATATAGTATTTGAAGAACGTAACAGAATCAAGATGAACTCACATAATGTAATACTAAGACATCATCTACTACTATATAAGATATAGTGATAGGTTGTCGTATCATCATTGCCGAGGGATGAGGGTCGGAGGACAGTCAACTTATCTACGGCTATATAGTTTCTGCCTCGCCAGTCGAATGGCTGCAGGGACTATATATGTCCTGATCATCATGTCGTACCGTAGATTAATGCAAATGGAGCTAGAAACAAAATACAGAAACCAAAAAACAAAATACAGAATCCAATCCCTGGGTTCGCCGAAAATACAAAATACAGAATCCAATCCCTGTATTTTAAGTGTGAGAACGGATGGCTCAGAAGACAACCAAACCGGAGAGGATACTCTAAGAGATACATCTGAGTAGGACGTATACTCTAAGAGATCACCCTTACAGAAATGATATCAGTAGTGGTATCGAATGTTGGAGAAGATATTATCACAGTATACGTCCTCTCCTCCACGATGGCTCTAGACCCATCTGCTCGTCCCTGCTTCCATTCTTCTTGTTTGACTCTCTCAGCCACACATGATATCCAGCTCAAGTGTAGAGTAGGCGAAAAAGAAGGGGACAGGAATAGGAGGGGGAAGCAGCACACCGGCGGCATGACCCGGAGGAAGTACAGAGGTTTTCTTCAACATACGTAGGAGAACTATAAGGATATATGTAAACACAACATATCACCTTGTCAAAGACCCTAAATATGACAACCATGTTACCGCGGTGTCAGAAGACTAACATGTCATAATTTTATAAGCCGTGTATTTTGACATAATCCTCCCAACCGGATTTTAGTTCTATGTAATAATGCGAGATTACGACACAGGAGGAAAGAGTTGGGATGATTATGTCAAAACACACGGCTTAGAAAATTATGACATGTTAGTCTTCCGACACCACGGTAACATGGTTGTCACATTAAGGGTCTTTGACAAGATGACATATTGTGAAAAGATATATCCTTATAGTTCTCCTACGTATGTTGAAGAAAACTTCTGTACTTCCTCCGAGTCATGCCGCCGGTGTGCTGCTTCCCCCTCCTTTTCCTGTCCCCTTCTTTTCCGCCTACTCTACACTTGAGCTGGATATCATGTGTGGCTGAGAGAGTCAAATAAGAAGAATGGAAGCAGGGACGAGCAGATGGGTCTAGAGCCATCGTGGAGGAGAGGACGTATACTGTGATAATATCTTCTCCAACATTCGATACCACTACTGATATCATTTCTGTAAGGATGATCTCTCAGAGTATACGTCCTACCCAGATGGATCTCTCGGAGTATCATCTCCGGTTGGTTGTCGTATCATCATTGTCGAGGGATGAGGGTCGGAGGACAGTCAACTTATCTACGGCTACATAGTTTCTGCCTCGCCAGTCGAATGGCTGCAGGGACTATATATGTCCTGATCACCATGTCGTACCGTAGATTAATGCAAATGGAGCTGGAAACAAAATACAGAAACCAAAAAACAAAATACAGAATCCAATCCCTGGGTTCGCCGAAAATACGAAATACAGAATCCAATCCCTGTATTTTAAGTGTGAGAATGGATGGCTCAGAAGACAACCCAACCGGAGAAAGTACAGAGGTTTTCTTCAACATACGTAGGAGAACTATAAGGACGTGCTGGATTAGTATAGACTATTTCGAATTAGTATCGTGGAAGGTTTAGTAACAATTGTACTTGAATTTCAATTTGGATGTGAAAATCTGTATCGTAAGCCAAACTAAACATAATCAGTTCTATTTCACATGCTTAATTGTCAAGTATGGGAACGAATAGCTCAGAACACAACCCAAAATTCATTCTACATGAACTCACATAATGTTTACAGTCTTGGTCTCAACTGTCTTCGATTCTATGATCCCATGTCTTAGGTTAAATAAATCACTAACCTCATCACGGTGGGTCTTGGTGTAGCACTCAAATGTGGGGCACCCGTAAATTCGCCGAGTTTTTAAATCATCGACATTGAGTTTTAAACCCTCACGTAGCCTTTCTGCTTCACTTCTAGGGTCGAGCAGCATCTTCTTGCAAGCTTCGGTCTCCAGATACTTAGTGTCAAGATTCTGGACGCTTTCGTAGAGCATGTCAACGCATCCTAGCGCCAATTTACTCGACAGGAAATTGACGCTAGGATGCGTTGACATGCTCTACGAAAGCGTCCAGAATCTTGACACTAAGTATCTGGAGACCAAAGCTTGCAAGAAGATGCTGCTCGACCCTAGAAGTGAAGCAGAAAGGCTACGTGAGGGTTTAAAACTCAAAGTCGATGATTTAAAACCTCGACGAATTTACGGATGCCCCACATTTGAGTGCTACACCAAGGCTCACCGTCTGTATAGTTCGGTTATTGGCGCTCGATGTCCCTGTGGTAAGGCAATGGATGAGGATATTGCGTGGGAGGGGGTTGCAGATAGAGGCAACAAGGATGGCATATTTGTGAAAGGAGGGAAAGGATACATAATAACAGACGATTTGCATGTAAGGCCATTCTATTCCATGGAGTCTGCGTTGTCTATTTTTCGAAAGCATGGGATCATAGAATCGAAGACAGTTGAGACCAAGACTGTAAACATTGGCCGCGATGAGGTTAGTGATTTATGTAACCAAATGTAGTAATCTTGTAATTTAATGTTGAAAGAACATGCAAGTAGCCTTATATATAGTTGCTGCCTCCCCAGTCGAATGACTTAATTGCCAAGTATCGGAACGAATGGCTCAGAACACAACCAAAGATTCATTCTAGCATACATTAGTGAGTTCATCTTGATTCTGTTACGTCCTTCAGATACTATATACGATAAGAACATAGATGATTCACACTAATGTTTGCTAGAATAAATCTTGGCTTGTGTTCTGAGCCATCCGTTCTGATCAAGCATCTTCCTTCTCCTCTCCTCCACCATGGCTCTGAACCAATCTGCTCCTCCCTACTTCCCTTCTTCTTATTTAACTCTCTCAGCCACATATGACATCCAGCTCAAGTGTAGAGTCGGGGGAGAAGAAGTGGGCAGGAAGATGAGGGGGAAGCAGCACAGCCGGCGGCATGACCCGGAGGAAGTACATAGGTTTTCTTCAACAGCCGTAGGAGGACTATTTCTCCTACGGCTGTTGAAGAAAACCTATGTACTTCCTTGGGTCATGCTGCAGGCTGTGCTGCTTTCCCCTCATCTTCCTGCCCACTTCTTCTCCCCCGACTCTACACTTGAGCTGAATGTCGTATGTGGCTGAGAGAGTCAAATAAGAAGAAGGGAAGTAGGGAGGAGCAGATTGGTTCAGAGCCATGGTGGAGAAGAGGAGAAGGAAGATGCTTGATCAGAACGGATGGCTCAGAACACAAGTCAAGATTTATTCTAGCATACATTAGTGTGAATCATCTATGTTCTTATCGTATATAGTATCTGAAGGACGTAACAGAATCAAGATGAACTCACTAATGTAATACTAAGACATCATCTACTACTATATAAGATATAGTGATAGGTTGTCGTATCATTATTGCCGAGGGATGAGGGTCGGAGGACAGGCAACTTTATCTACGGCTACATAGTTTCTGCCTCGCCAGTCGAATGGCTGCAGGGACTAATGCAAATGGAGCTGAAAAAATATGTATAAACCAAACCAATATATAATATGTGGCTGAGAGAGTCAAATAAGAAGAATGGAAGCAGGGACGAGCAGATGGGTCTAGAGCCATCGTGGAGGAGAGGACGTATACTGTGATAATATCTTCTCCAACATTCGATCCCACTACTGATATCATTTCTGTAAGGGTGATCTCTCAGAGTATATGTCCTACCCAGATGGATCTCTCGGAGTATCCTCTCCGGTTGGTTGTCGTATCATCATTGCCGAGGGATGAGGGTCGGAGGACAGTCCACTTTATCTACGGATACATAGTTTCTGCCTCGCCAGTCGAATGGCTGTAGGAACTATGTTACCGCGGTGTCGTAGTCCAATATAATCCAGAGATTGACACAGTTCTAATTCATATATGTAGTCCAATACAAATAGTCTAAAACAAAAACAACCCAATAAAAATAGTCTAATACAAATAAGTACTAATAGCTAATGCTTGCCACGCTGCTCACGCAAACGCTCAGTGATACTTTCACGCAACCACCTCCGAAAAGAAAGATTTTTGGTGCGAGGAGAGGCGTCGTCCCTTGCCAGGACTGCATCAAAAGCACTCTCGGCATTACTAGCTACCGGTGCTGGATGACTAGAACTCCCGGTCTCACTAGCAACCGGTGCCACTTCCTCCTCAACTGTAGAAGGAGCCACCTCAGCATTCACTGTTTTCTTCAAACGACGTGCTGCTCCTCGGGTCATGGGTGCCATCTGGTAAGTATATGTAACAGAATGTAAAAGAATGTAACAGCTCAAATTCAAAAACCAAAATCCCCATGCCAACATGAATCATAACATATAACTTATACCCAGACATGACATAGGATTAAACCTAATGATTTAATCATCCTTAAATCAGTAAACACAAACAATGTACTAATTCTCAGTTTGTGTGTCCGTGTGTCTGTGTGTCCGTGTGTCCGTGTGTGTGTGTGTCTGTGTGTCCGTGTGTCCGTGTGTGTGTGTGTGTCCGTGTGTGTGTGTGTCTGTGTGTGTGTGTTTGTCCATGTGTGTGTGTGTCTGTGGGAGAGGAGGAGGCAGCTGCCCGCCCCCTCCCACCGCCCCCTCCATACCCCCCGCCCCCTCCCACCGCCGCCCCTCCACACCCTCCGCCACCCGCGGCCAGCCCCCCTCCACACATACCCCCCCGCACCCCGCGGCCAGCCCCCTCCCCCATCGTACCCCCCCCAATGCTGCCCGCCCCCTCGATCCCACCGCCCCTCCACACCCCCCGCCCTCCGCGCACGGCCAGCCCCCCTCCGCAACCCCCCGCACCCCGCGGCCAGCCCCCGCGCGCCCCCATCCCTCCAACGCTTCCCGCCCCCTCCTACCGCCCCCTCCACACCCCCCGCCACCGCCGCCACCGCCGCCCCCCACAGTCGACGTCGCCCCCGCAGCCCCCGACGCCCCCGGCCCGCTGCACCCACGACCACCGCGCACGCGCGAGAGAGAGAGAGAGAGCGAGAAAGAGAGAGAGAGAGAGAGAGAGGGAGAGGGAGAGGGGAATACCTTTGGGAGAGAGAGAGGAGAGGGGGTCGCCGATCACCGCCGTGGGAGAGAGAGGAGAGGGGGTCGCCGATCGATCACCGCGGGAGAGAGAGAGAGAGAGGAGAGAGAGTGAAATTTGGGGGGAATGAAAAAGTTCCCCCCGTCGTTTCAACTTAAGTCTGGAACGTAAATTTAGCGACGGAGTAGCGACGGATTATTCCGTCGCTAATGCGTCAGTAAATCTCCTGCGAGTAGCGACGGATTATTCCGTCGCTAAGTCGTCAGTAAATCTCGCGCCAATATTTTAGGCTTTTGCCGCCAGAATGTCCGACGTTCTAGCGACGGATATAAAACCGTCGCTACATGGCCGACTACCTATCGACGGCATAGCGACGGATATGGACATAAAAAAATAAAAAAAATTGTCCACTGCTTTCCATCGGTATTCCGTCACAAATTCGTCGGGGATCCGACGGTGATAGCGACGGAAAAAGTCCGTCGCTAAATGGCCGTCGCTAAAGTACTGTAATTTGGTAGTGTAAGCTCCAAGCCTAATCTTCTACTCCTCCTCCTAGGGGGTTAGACACCATACCCAAGCCTCAAGGCCAAGCTCTTGGCAAGATCCAAAGGGGAGAGAAGAGAAGAAGAAATGAAGAGGGAGTGAAAGAATGAAAAGAGAGAGGAGAGAGAAATTGAAAGGGTATATAGAAGGAAAATTAATTTAGACTATTGGATGGTGATCCATGTCAAAATCTAAGTCAATCATGGCCGTTCAAACAAAATCAAATATCCATTAGGTAAAAGGGCACATTTGTACTATTCACGAAAATATCTAAGCACTATTCATCAAAATATCTAAAACACTATTCACAAAAATATCGGAAACACTATTCATCAAAATATCTGAAGTCAAAAATATCTAAAATATGGAATATCTGCCCGGACGGTATGCCGTCGGTATACAACGGTATACTGGCGGTGAAACGGTCAAGGAGAAAGTCTATAAGTTGAGAAAAATTTAAAGTGTTACGAAAACCAAGAAAATACGAAATACACTGCAAAATACGTCGTATATAAATATCGATACTGTGAGACGAGTCTCACACGCGGTCTAGCAGTAAGACCGTTGGTATGTTGGAGGGGGGGTCTCAGGATCGAGCCCCAACGAGGGCAGCTGGGTGGCGTTTGTCCACGGTCCCTGGGCCAAAGTCTAGTCCACGGGCTTTAGTTTTAAAAAAATGTACTTATATATAAACTATATTTTAAAAGTACTTATTATATAAAAGCATATTAGCGTATAAAACTCGATCTAAATTCATTATAGCTAAACTCTTACCAAAATATTTATTTGGTAATATAAGATATTCTTCTTAAAGGCCCAAGCCCATTTCTTTTTTATACAAAACCCAATCTCCATTAAAAGCCCACGGAAAATAATACAAAGGAACAATTCTTATTATTTTTCCTGCCTAATGCCCCAAATAAATAAAATCAAGTTAAGCCAAATATAGGGCCTAAAGCTCGACCCAATAATAGAAGTCCACAAATAAACCAAAATCCTTATTATAGGCTTGGTCCAATATCAAGCCTAAGCCCAAGCACTCATAAAATCCAACAATTAAACTAAAAATTATTGTTCTAAAAAATATATTAGAGAAAGAGAGTAGAAGAGAGACAAAGTATGAGAAAGAGAGTCAGATAGAGTCGAGAGAGAGGGTGAGCAGGGTTCGAGAGCTCACCAGATGGGTCGTTAACATGGTGGCACTCGGTTTCGAGCTTCGGTGGTGTGACACCACGAGTGAGGCACGACGACATCGAATATCTGGGTGGCAGGAGTGCAAAAATGGTGGTCATGCATAGAAGAACCTGGTCGTCTGGCAGACTATCGGATCTAAAGCATGGGTTGAGGGGCTTGGTTATGGAAGTAAGGTTGCGACGATGTTTTCGATCGGGGCTGCAGTCGCCAGGGTTGGATATGGAGATTGAAAGAGGAGCACCGGCATCGACAAATGGATCTGGCATAGTCAGGCATCGCAGATCCAGACTGGTGGTGGCAGCCACGAGAAAAAGTGCGGGCACGGTTGCTAAGGACTATAGTGTTCGATGGAGGTCAGCTTGATTGGTAGGCGGAGGAGTTGGCCGGTGGTAAGGATCCTCATGGTGATGCTAGGATCGAGATCGGTCACAATGAGACACAACAGCAGTGGAGGGCCCGGAGGGAAGTTGATAGGTTGGCGAGTAGGTTGCTGCGCGTGAGGAGTGGTCGCCAGCATAGAGGCGGTGGAGCACGGCGAGGAGAGGTGCTAACTCGGGTGTTTCGTTGGTGAGTGGTGATGGTGTGTTCTTGATGGTGGTATCGACCGGAATGGGGGGTATTGTGGGTTGAGGAAGCCACTCGGGTGGTGTTGTTGGTGACATGTTTGGAGAGGTGGCTGTTGGAGTTGTTAGCGGAGTTGGGTGGTCATGGTGGTGGTGTTGCTATGGTAGGTCGACGAGGCGGTGGTGACATGGAAGGATGCTAGAAGTGGTCAGAAGGTTAGGGTTAGGCTGGTTAATGGTGTGGCATGTACGAGATTGTCGAACGCAAGATAGATCGGGATTTTGTATAAATTTCTGGAATCATGTCCGAGTGTCGAACACAAAAATGAGGCAAATTGTATTATAAGGGACACAAAAATAATGAACAAATACCCAGGGTCGGACCCGAGGCCGACGTGGCTATCACAGATAAGATGGTGGAGGACACAGACAAGGATACGAAATAGCTGAGATGATGATGATGGGTGGGTGATAATGGTTGTGGTGGCTAGATGGAGCACGGAAATTGTTTAGTGAGAGGCTTTGGATGAGGGATCAAAGAAAGGTTATAGAGACGGGCGAGATATGTATAATACACATGGAGATAAGGATTGACTTAGGAAGAATTCTATGAGCATTACATTTTGAGGAAATCAAGATTAGTTTAAATATTTATTTAAATATAAATTAGCATACTAATTTAGAAAATATTTATCTATTAGTATACTAACGAATATCTCTTTATTTAATCTTATCTCATAAATGATTTTAAAAATACCATTCATTTAAAAATAAATCTTAATTAGTCAAAGATAAGTAATCAAATAAATTTCAAAAGTACATTAGTAAAATTTTAATCTATAATTAGTCACCATAATAATTTAAATTAATACTCGATACCGTCAAAAATAATTTAAAGTATATTTTCATTAATCCAAAATCTTATTTAAAAATAAATTAGCAAATATTTTTATTGATAAAAAATACGTATAATTTTCTTTTATAGAAATTCAAAGAAAAATTCCTAAGCAAAATATTTAACTAAAAATTGCTGAAATACCCAATTTCAGGGTGGAAGTTTATAAAAACTAAAAATTGCTGAAAAATCCAATTTTGGGGTGGGAGTTTATGAAAAATCCACCCGCAGGATGGGTTTTATGAAATACCAAAATTATATATTTCTACATTAAATATTCCAAGATTCCCTTTAGAAGCCCTGTATTTACAAAATTACCATTTTGATAATACCATAACTATACCCCTTCACAAAAATTTGGTCATATATATGTATTTGAATTCACAAACTCAAATTTGGATTGCGATTCTCGTCTTCTTCTTCACGAGAGATCTGAATTCCATTGCTCTCAACTTCAGCAGAGGTCACAAAAATCGTTTGTAGATCATTGTGCTTTTCTTCAGTCGAACTCCGATCATAGCTCACCATCATCATCCTCATCATCATCTTTGTGGAGAGATTTGAAGTTTTTCGGCGATTAGGTCAATTGTGGAGAGAAGATCTTCATCTCCTCCATAAGAGTTAGCATCATTTTGAAAGAAGAACCAAAAACTTTTGAATCTTTATTCCTAACCAAATTTAAATTTTTTCTACAAAAAAAACAAAAAATTAGGTTTATGTCAACTATGCTCTGTCATTTAACACGAAAAATTGCCATTCCACGTGTTAAATGACGAAGAATGACCGCTCTTCCGTATTTTAACATAGGAAATGGTTATTCTCTATGATTTTAACAACAGAGAAAGGTCATCCTTCATGATTTTAACACGAAGAATGACTATTCTTCTATATTTTAACACTAAAAATGGCCATTCTCTGTAATTTTATCATGGAGAATGATAATTCTTTATGATTTTAACACGAAGAATAACTGTTCTTCATGATTTTAACACGGAGAATGGTCATTCTCCATGATTTTAACAACGAAGAATGGTCATTCTCCGTAATTTTAACATGGAGAATGACCATTCTCCTGTATTTTAACACGAAGAATGGCAGTTCTCTGTCAATTTAACAAGGAGAATGGCCATTCTCCGTGATATTAACACGGAGAATTGTCATTCTCTGTGATATTACCACGGAGAATGGTTATTCTCCTATATTTTAACCCGGAGAATGACAGTTCTTCGTGATTTTGACATGGAGAATGACCGTTCTCCGTGATTTTAACACGGGAATAGTCATTCTCCATGATTTTAACAATGGAGAATGGTCATTCTCCGTAATTTTAACACGGAGAATGACCATTCTCCTACATTTTAATACGGAGAATGGTAATTCTTCGTCGATTTAACAAGAAGAATGGTTATTCTCCTACATTTTAACATGGAGAATGACTATTCTCCTGTATTTTAACACGGAGAATGGCGAGTTGAAACTTTGGCGGACAATAACTTTTCACTGGGAGGTCGAAATGAGGTTCGATATGTCGTAAAAGCAGCATATATCCGAAGAGCCTTAGATAAATAGTTTTATCGTTTGACGAGCTTTCAAATTTTAGAATCGCAAAAAAATGAGGTTTGGGCCTCCATTTTAACACGGTGAATGGTCATTCTTCGGTTTATCGCAAAGTAGCCATTCTCCTATATTTTAACACAGGGAATGACCAGTTGATGCTGCTGCTGATGATGAAGTGGGAGCTAATGATGACGAAATGGTGTAAAGATTGTGAATGGAGAGTTACTGACGAGTTTTTGAAGTAAGGTTTGAAGATTTTGGAGGAGAAAACCTAGATTCGCACTACAAAAAAAGTTGGCTTTTGGGACAACACTTTCAGGAACGCTAGTTTTAAACGTCCTAAAAAATTATTATTTAGGACTGCTATATTTTTTTGTAACAAAAAACAAATTTATTGGTGACAGATTGGAAGATAGACCTCTTATTTGGGACTATTAATATTTTCGTTCCAAATAAATTTTGAGACCGTCTCAAATAATCTCAGCGGGAATGACAATTATTTGGTGGTCTAAACCAAATTTTTTGAAAATATTTTTTCCTTTACTCCTAACCATTAGATCTCCAGAATGAATCCACACCATTCATGTCCCACTTTTTCCATTTTTCTATTCTTTCTTCCTCTTTTTTCTCTCATATTTGCCCAAATCTGGGCGCGTCGGAGAAGCCTCAACGCGGGCGCGGACCACCTCGCCGAACCGGGCCACCGACCGCTTCTAGCATGTCGAGCCTCTACCGACCTGCACGGACGTCGCGCCACCGCCAAGCGTCGCCGGTTGGCCCCTGGTGCCTCCATCAATTTTTGCAGTCGCATCCGCCCCTTCAGGAACATCCGGGCTGGCCAGAGCCGCTTCGCCTTTGCGCCGATGTAAGCCTCCTCGCCGCCGGAGCTCTCTCCCCCTCCTCTTTTTTTTCTTCTTCCTCCTCCTCCCCTTCTGAAAAAAACCCTAATTGGAAGGGGCGACTGAGATGGGGGCCGGGACTTGCACCAAGGAGACCGAAGTCGAGGCTAGGCTCCAAGCCATGAGAGGGACTGAATTTAGGCTTGAGTTCCAGGCCAAGACCGAGCTTAAAGCTCATAGGAGTCCAAGGGACTCGGAAGGTTTCGCCAAGGATTTGGGTGATGCCATTAAGTAAAGCATAGAAACAACTATCTTTCAATGCATTAGCAACCCATGATTTGAATCCCCACCCAAATCCTCTAATCTATGCTTCTTCATGAACTCTCAATGAACAGAATCAAAATCAATTAGAGATTACTTCTTGTGCCGCGAAAACATTGAAGGTTGATTGTTTGAAATCGACTAACATTTCAATCTTCATGTCTCAATCTATTTGTTGACAATTTAGTGAGGATTCTATAAACTGAATTAATTGAGAAGACTAATTGGTCTAAATTCAAAGACTGCTTGCTTGATTTCCTCCTTAGAGAAAGGGTGCTCCGGATCACCAGGTCCACAGTCAATATGTGTTGTACAATCTGTTCCAATCACATAATAGGTTATGTTCTCAACTTTGTTAAATATATATTACTGAAATGATTATCAAACTGCATCACAAATGTCATAATGCTCTGTGTATTCCAGATTCTCATAAAAGATTGATGTAATCTTGTTGAACCTTCTTCTTCCAATAGCAACAAAATGGGAAACAAAAAAGTAGTGTTGTCATCTCCCTCTACTATCCATTGATCTCTATATGTGCCTCCAATAAGTTTCCCTTATTGGTTGTAAATTCGTAAATCTTTCCTGCAGTCATTCATCATCTGTTTGTAATTGATGTTAAATCTTCCTTCTTCCTCAATTACATCTAGGCTTGAGATTTGTTTCAGTGTATTAAGTTTTTTTTTCTCTATGATGTACCAAAGTATCTCCTGAACCAGTCCTTGCAATTCTTTCCGATATATATTTCAGTTTCTTGACAATGGTATGAGATGCATTTTTCCATTAGGACATTCTGGCCACCACACCGAAACTAAATATGTGAATGATTCTTCTTGTAACCAAAATTTCTTAAATCAAAAGAGAGACCTTTTAATAGTTGTCTCCCTAGTGAATTAAGCACAATAGGTCAATGGACCGAGATAACCATGGCAAGCCCCAAACACGAAGATAATGGAAATTAAGCCTCCTATTTGAAGAAACAAGAATCTGTCAAGCTTTTGTTGGACCATATGAAAGCTTCTACCCATCAATTGAACATCAAACTTTTTTGCTTTCTAATAAGTTTATTCATTGAAACTTTTTTAGTCCTTTGAATTTGGGGAAACATCTCTTTTCTCTTTTCTGAATCATATTCTGCAGTTACTATCTCTGTCCAGTACAAATTTGTCTTCCTAATCATATTCTGCAGTTAAGTTCATCATCATGCACCTACTGTACTATTTCCAGATGTAGAAGTAAAAGATTGGCCAGTCTATACAATTGCTATGTAATTTTCCGCAAAAAAGGAAGATACTTATATAGTACATTGGTCTGATGTTTGATATATGCATGTTAACATTTATCTATTGTTGGATGGGCTTTTCAATTTTTGTTGAAGCAGCTTGTTACCATAGAGTTGATTGAGTAGACAAGTCTTTGGGAGATGTTTAAGGACGCGTTTAGAAGGCAGCAAATGGTCTGAAACAAAGAATCAGTGAACATGTAAAGTAAGTCTCTCTTTATATTTCTTATATTTTTAGCTTGTAAGCTATGATTGGCATCAGTGTGTCACTTTTCCATAATATCTTGGTAGTGTCCAATTATTATTCAATGATTACCTTAAAGAGGGTTGCTGATTTATTGTGCCTCAGTCAACATGTGTGCTTTTATCCTTTCTCTAATTGATGTGCCTTTTTATTTTCAAGACGTTTATAGGTTTCCTAACTTCTACTTTCTCTCTCACTTTTTTATATTATGGGGTTGGTATTATAGTTTCTCAATTAACGTTGTGGGCATGTCTCTGCTTTCAAGATTTCTTATTATGGGGTTGGTATTATAGTTTCTCAAGACAACTATGAGTGATAGGATATCAGTTAATTGGAGCTACTAGAACTACGAAACAAAGGGAAACAAAGGAAGAAAAGGGAAACAAAGGGAGCCTAGGAATTTTGAAACAGAGTTCAACCAATATGCTGCCAGTTGGAGAAAACACTGCTAGTGAATGCTGTTGGTATATTGTACATTGTGGAATGCAAGGGATATAATCTTCATAGAAGAATCTTAGAGAGTGGAAGTATTTGTAGAATTGTCATAGAAGATTAATGCCAAAGAAAATGCAATTTGAATAACAAAGCCTAAGCTGCAAGTTGTCTTTCCTTTTTACAAGAGGCTCACATCCTTAAACAATAACCTCTATTGATGCTCCTATATAGATATTCTCATGTTATGTGCGTGTCCATGTTTGAAACCAAGAAAAAACCCACAATAAACATGAAATATGTTCAACTGAATAGCAGATGGGTCTCGGTCAAGCCTTCGGGATGGTGGTTCCAACTACCAGCTAGTGTTTCTCCTTGCTCTGCATTTTCCTTGTGCTTTATGCTTCATATTTGGGTTTTGCCAACATGATTACCATCTTTGTACTTCTTGTATGAATTAATTGGCTCTTTTTATTATTAGGGTAGAACTTTAGTTAAGTATCCATATTATGAGTTGGCAGAGTTGTAGTAGTTGCAAATCATGTTACACGAGATTCCTTGTGTATGTAGGGATGCTCATCAGTTTGATAAGTGTAACTTGCATGAAGTATATTGTAACTGGTATGAAGTATATTTTTTGCCTTCTTGGTATTCAATTAAAATAAGTAGGGAAGAATTATGACTTATGAGGTGCTAGCTAGCTTCCCTGCTCCACCAGTCCTAGGGACACCAGTTGGGCCACCTGCATATCATAAGCTTCTTGTGTTGGATATTATTCGTTTGCAAAGGGAACAAGGTTGCGTTAAAATAGCTTATCGTCTTAGAGTCACTAGAATGCTGAATTATGAACATTGGGTTATGATGGCACTTGTCGACACCCCATTGCTTCTATAGCATATGTAAAATTCTTTATTGCAATTTCCCTTGTGCTTTATGCTTCATATTTGGGTTTTGCCAAGTTGCTTTGGTTGTTCTGTATAGATTCTATGGATTCTTTATTGCAATTTTGGCAAAAGAAGTCTACTTGACTTGTTACTTTGCCATATTTTTCTACATTTCTTCTTACTGACACCCCCTTATTTTTTTGTTAGCTTCCACAGGTTGAATGTCCTCCTCCCTCTGTAGGACAAGAGGTTTCTTAGAATGGAAACAATTATCTTTTTTTTTCTGGAACTGAATCCATTTATGCATAATGAGAGCAATTCATAGTAGCTTACGGTTCTTGTATAAGGTCAAGATTCTTCATTTATTTCAGGAATATCTTATGTGTTGTTGATTGGTGTCCCATATGGATATACCTTAAGTAAGCCAAAGATTCTACGGGCCTGCAAGTTTTGACTTCTTTCAGGAGCATCACATTAAAGAATATATCAATCTTTATATACTTTGCAGTTCAAGTTCAACCAGTTTCTTTGATGCAGAGCTATTAGTTCTTGTAAAACTAACTATAATTTTCATTTTCGTAAGGCATAAATCATCTTGGCTGAAGTTGGATAAATTTGCTTTCTTCTAGGCATGAATAGCATTTAAGTTACCACCTCTTGTTCAAATTATATATGTACTAAAGCATTGTTTGCATTGTTTGTTAATAGGTGTATCCAATATGCACCAGAACTTGTGTTTGTATCACCATCATGAAGTGACACCTGTAATTCATGCCAACGCTCTCATTTTTCAAAGCCTTCACTGAATGATTAGCCGACTCTCAGAGAAGTAAATATCATGCAAAACCCTATTACATCCGAATTAGTAAGTGAAATTTTACCTATGTATTTTTTTTAATTGTCTATTTTTTACTCATTGTTCTTGAAGTGATATATGATGTGATTGTATATTCTATTTCTCCATGTTATTTTAAACTGGTGGCTTATATTTCTCTTTGTTGTCAAATTGTCATATTGGTATTAGGTTTGGGGAATGGAGAGATCACTTGACACTCCAGGCAGCAGCTGACCGGGTAATATTGTATTTCAGTTTAAAATTGGGTTTTTGTATTTGGTGCCAAGAAGCTGAAATTTATATTACTGCCTAGTGGTTGGCTTTAAATTTCAATAAATTCTTCGTTTTTGTTGGTTTAGTCATCTGGATATTTCTCCAGGATCTGGGTTTTATTTCTTTCATGTAAAAAACTGACTTTCTTATTGACTTGTTGTGGACTACTAGCCTCTCTTTTTTTCCTTTTGAAATCAGTATGAAATTTCACCATTTTATTAGTTGTTTTGCTTTAAATTTTTTCATTTATGTTGGTTTTATTTTCTTTTGCTAAAAATAATTATGTGACTGATTAGAATTTAGATGTAGATCACTAGCCTTTACCTCCGGATAACATAAAGTTTATACTTTTTTGTTCTCCAAATTTTTGAAGTGCATTCTCAAGATATGGTGTTAAAATTTCCATATTTATTACTATTTTCTTCCTGCAGATACTATCGGCTTGTTCTATGTGTAATAAATAATTTGGCTTTGCGAAGGTAATATTTGCTTTGTCTTATAAATAAATTCTGGACATTTATTTTCTCTTATTTTTCTTTATTTAAGTTTTTGGGATTTATATCAAATTCTGAAATTCCAGTTCATTACTTATTTCTTCTTTAGGGAAGCTCTATGTAAGTTTTACTATTTAGATTAAATTCTGATATTCCAGTTTTGTACTTATTTATTCTTTAGGGAAGTTTTACTATTTATATAGGATGGCATCGAAATCATGTCTTGGTGAAATGGAAACATTCTATTATCAAGTGTTCTTTGACTCTTCCTGTTTTTGTTCAACTGTAGAAATAATTTGTTTATAGACTTGAAGAAAAAGCAACTTATTTCTCATGAAAAATTTGTTTATAGACTTGAAGAAAAAGCAACTTATTTCTCATAAATAATTTTATATACATATTGCATCTATTTGTTGATGCCCTGAGTCTTTTTTTAATTAATTACTTTTCTTTTTGAGACAATGTTGATTATTTATTCTCTTTAGACTTGTAGAAAAAGAAAAACCAGATGGCTTATTGGCAAAGCAATTAAGGTGAGGCAATTTTAATTTGAATAGCTTGTTTATTGTCCCATCTTTTACCTTCAAATATTATCCCTTAACAATCTATCTCCTCCATCAGTCAGTCATGTATGGTGTGTCTAGAACCTAGTGTTATATGTCTATAACTTTAGTCCAAAAACTACAAATGTTGGCAGATTATTGACAGTTCTGATACTATATTGGCAAAAATTAATTATGAATTGCTGAAAATTGATTTTTAGGCACACTCAATAGCTAAATATGTTAGACAATGATATGTGCATGTGGCCATCTTCTTATTGCTTCATTAGTTTAAATATTGATAACATGAAAATTGAGTATTCACTGAAAGTTATCCATATGTTTTACATATTTGGCACCCTAACAAATTTTTGATTGTTTTCGTGTCATTCGTTTTTAATACTATTTGTACTTACTCCAGTCTTCCCGAGCAAATATTATCATTGCTTTGCCCATGTGTTTATATATTTGGCAAGACTAATAGTAAGAGATCGACCCAAATCTTTCTCCATCGTGTGTAATCTTATTGTGTCCTCTGTGTTTTTATGAGTGTTCAAAATCTTTTACTATATATTTCTGTGGAGAAAAACTATATGTTTCAACGCAGATTAGTGGTCTGGTCTGCTAGTTCTTTCATTGTTTCTCGGTCTTGTGTAGGTGTCATCCTAAAGAAAGCGAGAAAAATAGGGAAATGAAGGCATGGAAGTTTTTTTTACAAGAGGATGTCTTATAGACACTCTTGTTGTATTCTCAGATGACATTGTTCAGATTGCTGTAAAGGTAGTTTGGGGACTTATGGTTATATAGTCTTCTCGAATTATTTTTCTATTTCTAATAATCTTAGTGTATCAATTCCAGGATATTTTACTTCTAGAGAAATCTTGATGGTGATGGTACTAAGGTTGCCACCAGAAAAATTGAGTCTCATGCTTGTATTTTGGATTCAGAAAGAGATATAAAGCCATTGGGGTTTGGCATTAAGGCCATCCTTTTGCTGCATAGTCCTCAACAAGGTTTGTGCTTCTTTTTTCATTAGTTTCTATTCTTACTCTTGCTAAGTAGTACTCTCAAGAAAGTATAAATTTTTGTTGGAAAAGGATAATTTGAGACATGAACTGGAGATAGACGCCCCCCCACCAATTCTCCCTATGGTGCTATTGATGGGAGGCAGTGTGGGCATGGGTCCGATCAAGAAAACTGTAAGGGCACTAGGAGAGGCACTCTTCGACAATGATCAGCTCAAAAGGTCGATTGGTCAACTTTTTGTGATATGTGCATATATAAGAAGTTAAGCTCCAATTGCAATGAAATAATTTGAAAGTTTTGTGAAGATATTCTCTTTATTTTATGAGTTATATCTATACTAACTCAAAATTTAGATATATTCTCCAACTTCAGTAAACTTACACTCAAAGAAACTAATTGCAAATTCAAGGATTTGAAACTCAGATGGAGAAGTGAATGGGAGCTTGTGACCGTATCATAACAGAGGTATTTCAAGATACATATTTATGGTTAATGGTTCATGTGTTCAACAGAGGTATTCATGTGTTCACTAGTTTAAGATCCTTTTTTTGGTTAACATGTAGAACAATCTTAAGTAAGAGCTCGAGAGGATGAAGAGTGAGCTTAGCACTGAGCTCAAAGCACAAGTTGCAAGTATGTTTGTGGGTGCTTTCCGCCTTCCTGATATACTCAAGTAAGTCTCTGTCGCAAATTACTTTTCCATGAATCTGAGGTCCCAATTAACTTATAACTAACCATATTTCTGGCTTATTCATTTGTTTCCAGGTAGCCAATGCTGCTGGCAGCTATGGATGTGTGGATCAGTTTGTCAATGGATGTGGAAAATAAAATATATATGTTTTGGACTTGTGTAAAAAGTCGTAGATTTTATTTTGTAAATTAAGTGAATGCTTGCTGATGTAAAACTTGATGGGAACAGTGATGTAAAACTTGTATTTCATTTTGTGAACAATGGGATATTGCCTTTAAATATGTTTTATAGAAATTGTTTTGTTAATGTTGCGGCTACGCTTTGTTAATGTTGTGGCTACCATATGCATTTCCGATTAAATAAAATAGTTCTGTATGAATTTTTGTTGTATATAAAATTCAATTATATATTTTATATATAAACAGGAAATTAGTAATTCCATAATATATAGTAAAATTGTTCTGTCCCTTATTTATTAGGACGAAATATATCTGTTACAAAAACTTGTTTTTTGGGACAAATTAATAAACCGTCACACAAAAGCATAAATTTGAAAACTTTTGAGACATTTTGCCTAACCATCCTTTAACAGTAATTAGGACGGCAATATCCGTCCCTAAAGTTTTTGCCACGCCACCCTAATGGGACCGGCCATTCCCGTCCCAAAGGCCGTCCCAAATATTTGTTGGGACGGTAATTGCAGTTTTTAAGACGGTTTTTTGTTGTCCCCAAAGGTCACTTTTTTTGTAGTGTCGAAAGTGAGCAGCATATAGAAGAAGAAGAAGAATCGAAACATTTTTTGAAGAGTAGGTTTCGTGGATGTTTTCAATAAATTAGAAGGGCAAAAAGGTTATTTCGAACCCTTTCATATATTTTTTGCTAATTCTGGGCACGCGATAAAATATTATTTTGCGGTAGATTTTTCATAAAACTTTTACAATTTTTGGGCATTTCATAAATTTTCCCAAAATTTAAATTAATTAAATTAATTAATTTTTTTAAAAATTTTGAAAGATATGGGCAACATATTATTAGCATATCATCTACATATACGCATATAATGACATATCTAGTTTGTGTGGTTTTAGAATACATACATTTGTCACACCTATTAATTTTGAATTCATTTGACATTATTACATTGTCAAAATTTTGGTGCCACTGTTTCGATGCTTGTTTACGTCCATATAGAGACCCAACTAGTTTGCACACATTTCTTTCTTTATCTGCTACTATGAATCTTCTTGTTGATTCATGTAGATTTTTTCTTCCAAGTCATCACTATTTAGAAAGGCAGTCTTTACATCCATTTAATGTATTTCAAGATTGTACAATGTTGTAATTGCAATTAACATCTGAATTATTGTTCCCTTGTTGCTTGTGAATATGTATCAAAATAATCAATTTCTTGTTTTTGATTATATCCTTTGATAACCAGTCTTGCTTTATATTTATCAATAGCTCTATCAACTTTCATCTTCCTCTTGTATATCCACTTGCAGCCTAATGGCTTATATCTTGGTAGGAGATTAACCAATTCACATGTATGGTTTTGCATAATGGACCCTATTTCGCTATTTATAGCTTCTTTCTAAAGTGATGCCGCTGATGTAGATATTGATTCTTTGAATGTTTGAGTCTTATTTTCTAACGTAAAGGTTAGAGATTCAGGTCCAAAAGACTTTGATATTTTAGACCTCTTACTGTGCCTAGGCTCATCTTTCTTATCTGCAAATTCGTTATATGCATCCTTTTGACCATTATGTCTAATATCATCATCATGTCTTATTAGTATTTTTCTTCCATGTATCTTCTTACATGGAAAGATGTTCTCAAAGGAGTTATTTATTGATTCAATAATTGTATTATTATGTATCCCCAAAATATTTGACTTATGTACGAGAAACCAATATGCATAACTGTTTCAGCAAATCCTATAAATATGTCGTTGAAGGTCTTAGGACCTATCTTAACCTTTTAAGGCAAAGGAATTTCTACTTTTGCAAGACAACCCCACACTTTGATATATTTATAGGAAGGTTACTTTCCTTTACACAATTCATATGGAGTCTTATATATCTTTTTTCTTGTGGGGCATCTTATTTAAAAGGTAGTTGGTTGTAAGTATAGCTTCTTCCCATAAGTTATCTAGTAGACATGAACTTAAAAATGAAGAATTCATCATTTTTTTAATTATCTAATTTTTTGTTCAATAATACCGTTATATTGTAGTGAATATGGTGCAATGGTTTGGTAGATAATTCATGTTCTGCACATAACCATATAAAGAATGCTTCATATTCACCCACCTCTATCAGTTTTGAGAACTTTAATCTTCCGATTAAGTTAGTTTTCTACTTCAGTTTTATATTGCTTGAACATATCTATTCCTCATCTTTTGATTTCATAAGATAGGCATAGCAATATCGAGTACTGTCATCGATGAATGTGATGAAGTACTTCTTTCCATTTCTAGTTTGTAGGCCGTCAATTTTTTATTCACTTTTCCAACATTAACAACTTTGATCACGATATAAGGATGTTGAATAGAGAGTTTAGTACTACATCTGAAGGAAACTACGAGAATGAGATATAGATATATAGGTTTAGTCATGCACTTAATAAGGGTGTTCATTTCAAATCATACAGACCAAGTCTAATATAACTCATAAAGAAGATAATAGAAACAAATAAAATTACTGTGTAGGCCATGTCTTCACCTTCAAGTTAATCTTCATGTCCGTATTACATATATAGCTACTAAATGTTAATTCTTTCATAGTCCAAAGTCTTTCTGAAGGTTGCTTCTACTTTACGCTGAACATCCTACATTCTACAAATTATGCTTGGAATAAAAAATCACGGCTTAGGTAGTCATTCGGGATGAATAATATTCTCCTTTCTTCTATGAAACAAAGATATGCACGTCAAACAAGCTACTTAAATAGATCTTGCAGAGATTCATAGAGACACAACTAGAACACAACACTAGCGTACACATTAAAACACCAAAACAAATCTAATAATGAATACATTATCAAAATGTTGATAGATAACTTGACTCGTAGGACTGCACAATTTGCATCAAGTATATATGACCTTATCCCAAACCAATCCTAGCTCTACATATTGCTCAAGCATTGTATAATTTTCTTTATAATTCTTCTTTGAAATTTCATAACTTATGGTTAGAGATTGCACACGTAAGATGCTAATTAGAATAGCAGGAGCTACTCATCTCCAACTTCTTAGGGTTTGTGTAGTACTAGCTCTATACCAAAATTAAAGATGTGTTACTATGCTATTGGCTACTTTAAATTTAAAGCTAATTTAGATGCCACTTTCTTGATCCTAACGTTTCTAACTAAAGAGGCTTTTGAGATGGGGTCTTGCTTAATGCTTATGATTAGAGGATTATCTCATATTCTAACCCATTGACAACAGCACTATAGATGGCACTCTCCAATCATTGTTATATTAGTTAATTGGTCCTTGTAATTATGCCACTTACCACCAATCATTGTTATATTAGTTAATTGGTCTTTGTAATTATGCCACTTACCACCAAACAAGAAGTGCGCTTTGGAATTTTGGGTTTGATTGGTTGCCTCCTCTGATGGGTGAGAACAATAACCCATAGTGGCCCAAATCAGGCTCCTCTTGGTTGGGCATCATTTACTAATTATATATTTCTTTTGCACACTTCACCTAATCAACACTATAAAGAAGCATATTCCAACCTTATTTGTCATAATGAGTAATACTTGAGTTGATAAGCATCATTTAGTATCTTATTGGTTTATATACTACTAGTATATAGTATATATGCACGTACATTGCACGTATTTTATGCTACTTGAAAAAGCAAATAATAGTAATGTATTATTAGGAAGACTAAGGCCTCGTTTGGTTCACGAAAAGGAAATCAATTCGCATGTATTTTCCATAGGGATGGGAAAGTAGAATTCCTATCAAATTTTCTTTCCTATGTTTGGTTGGTGTAGGAAAGGAAAGAAAAAATATATCATTGTTCCAACAATATCCAACGTCAACATAATTATAATGAAGAGTTAATTGGTAAAATAGGTAATAAATGAAGGCTACTTTTGTCATAATGTTTGGTAATTAATCTTGGGAAAGGAGGAGGAAAAATGAATCCCATGGGTCATGAGAGGAACCATTTTTTCTCCTATTTTCTCCCATGTCAGGAAAGTATTTCCCAAATTTGTGGCTACCAAACAAAGGAAAGGAACAAGTTTTTTTTCCGGATTCCTTGAATCCGTGAACCAAACGAGGAGGCCTAAAAGTCATCCACATTAATTATTCAAAACATATTATTATACTACTATTATTATTTTATTTTATACATGCATGTAATACTATTTAAAAAGATCAAAAGACACCTCTTGTAATTAGTTAGTTATCCCTATTAACTTTAAGTATTTTTTTAATTAGTAAATATAAGTAAGGATATTTTTGGAAATAAAATTTTTATGGTGAAGCCCAACTTTTGGCATTATATAGTAGTATAGATATGATTAGGAAATTTGTTCAACGAAGGTGGATATAAATGCACAACTAGAATACGGATTATGCTTTTTTAACTTCCACCATTAATTGAGAGAAATAATCTGCTTTCTCATATAATCGAATACATCCATTTAGGATAGTTTAGGTCTCCGCCTGCTAGTCACTAGTGGTGTATTTGACTACCTTTTGGAGAGCAGAAAGAAAAAGAAAATGAGAGCAAGAAAAATGAAACGGAGTAAAATGAAGGCAAAATAAAATTTTCAATTTTCTTGTTTGGATGACCAACAAGTAGGAAAAGAAAAAGTTTAAAAATACTATTTTGTTTATTTGTTAATAAAGTTATAATTACTATTTCGCCCTTGATTTTCTCAAATTGTAATTATATTTACATTTTTTAATGGTAGTTGGATAAATTTGTCCAAAATTCCCTCCTCTCCAATTTTTTTCCTACTTTTGAAGAAAAAAAATTTAGGGAGGCCCACATAACTTTTTTCCACAAAATTTTCTCTTTTTTTCCGTCCCCTTTCCAAATATGGTCGCTTTTGATTATTATTTTTTTTACTCCCTTCTTTTTTTTCCTCAACTTTTTACTACCCCAATTTTCTCCCTTCCTAAATATTAGCACCAGAGGTAGAAGACTTTGACTCTAACCTTTCTGCAAAAGTGAAGTGGGACAGAACTTTGTTCTTTAGCGGTGCGTTTTAAAAGATGGCTAAGCCTAAATTGTTTATTCTATTTGTATAAACCCAACACTTCTTTAGCAGGTTCTTTAACATAAATATTTTTAATGCCATTAGAAACAATCATTAAAAATTAATTATTTCCTCTTCCAACTATTATCCACGCTACTAAATAATCGGGATAATTTTTTTTGTTTTCTTATATGCATATCTTAATTGATACTATAACAGTTCAGGATAAAAACTTGGTAAAATTTATGAAATGCCTAAAAACCGTAAAAGTTTTATGAAAAATCCACCGCAAAATAATATTTTAGCGCGTGTCCAGAATTAGCGAAAAATATATAAAAGAGTTCGGAATGACAACTTTTCCTTTCTAATTTATTGAAAACACCCACGAAACCTACTCTTCAAAAAAAAAACTTTTCGATTCTTCCTCTTCTTCCATATGTTGCTCACTTTCGAATATACGTTTTCTCCTCCAAAATCTTCAAACCTTACTTCAAAAACTCGTCGAAAAATTTCGGAAAGACCGACAAACGGTAAACATGTTAAAATGGAGGTCCAGACATCATTTTTTTGCGATTCTAAAATTTTTGAAGGCCGACAAACGATGAAGTGGTATATCTCAGGATCCTCGAAAATACGCTCCTTTTGCGACAAACCGGATCTCATTTCGACATCCCAGTCAAAAGTTATGGCCCTCCAAAGTTTCAACTGGTCATTTTCCGTGTTAAAATGCGGGAGAATAGTCATTTCCTGTGTTAAAATGCAGGAGAATGACTATTCTCCGTGGTAATATCAATTCTCCGTGTTAATATCACGGAGAATTGCCATTCTTCGTGTTAAATTGACGGAGAATTGTCATTCTCCGTGATTAAAATGACGGAGAATGGACAATTCTCCGTGTTAAATTAACGGAGAATTATCATTCTCCGTGATTAAAATGACGGAGAGTGGCCATTCTCCGTCATTTTAACACGGAGAATGGCCATTTTTCGTGTTAAATTGACGGAGAATTGCCATTCTCCGTGTTAAAATGACGGAGAATGCCCACTTTTCGTGTTAAAATACAGGAGAATGGTCATTTTTCGTGATTTTAACACGGAGAATAATGACCATTCTCCGTTGTTAAAATCACAGAGAATGACAATTCTTCGTCATTTTAACATGGAGAATGATCATTCGCTATGTTAAAATCACGAAGAATTATCATTCTATGTGTTAAAATGACGAAGAATGACCACTTTTCGTGTTAAAATACAGGAGAATGGTCATTCTTCGTGTTAAAATTACGGAGAATGACCATTCTCCGCTGTTAAAATCACGGAGAATGACCATTCCTCGTGTTAAAATACAAGAAAATGGTCATTCTCCGTGTTAAAATCACGGGAAATGGCCATTCTCCATGTTTAAATAACGGAGAACAGTTGATAGAAACCTTTTTTTTGTAGAAAAAAATTTGTCAGTAATAAAGTTTCAAGAGTTTTTCGTTTTTCTTTCAAAACGATGCTAACTCTTATGGAGAAGAAGAAAAAAAATCTTCTCTCCATAATTGACCTAATCGTCGAAAAACTTCAAATCTCTCCACGAAGATGATGATGATAATGATGAGCGATAATCGAAGTTTGATTGAAGAAAAGTACAGTGAACTACGAACGATCTTTGCGATCTCTGCTGAAATAAGAGCAATGAAATTCAGATCTCTCGTGAAGAAGAAGAAGAAGAAGAAGAAGACGAAAATCACAATCCAAATCTAAGTTTGTGAATTCAAATACATTTATATGACCAAATTTGTGCGAAGGGGTAGTTACGGCATTATCAAAATGACCATTTTGTAAATACATAGCATCTAAAGGGAATCTTGGAATATTTAACGTAAAAATATATAATTCTGGACATTTCATAAAACTCACCCTACAAGTGGATTTTTCATAAAAACCAACCCCGAAATTGGGTATCTCAACAATTTCTAGTAAAAACTTTCCAGTATTGATACTTTTGGTTGGAACGTGCCAATTGTAAGTTTTAGAGTCATTAATTGAAATATACGCTAGGGAAAAAAAATCCTATGTAAGCACTTTCAAAATCCCAAATATGAGTGACTAAAGATATGAAAATACTAAAAAATTATTATGGGGATAGAAGAGGAGCAATTACCCATTGTGTATCTTGGAAATCCAATCTCCTACTATACTTTGAATAGGCATGATATTTCTAAATAGTTTGTTTGTCTCACTTCGATTTATTATTCAGTACTCGTCTGGTTTTTGTTGTTGTTGTTGTTGTTTAGAAAACCATGTTGTGACCGATGTTAAAAACATCATGCCTGGGTGCGGTCAAGGCTTCAAAGTAGGCTACATTCTTTCTCCGAGAAACTAGTTATAGAGCATAGCCAAATTCCTTGCGAGGAAAGCATAACATTGGCGATGTTTCGAAGCTTTCTAGAGTGTGCTTTTTCATCTATCTGTCTTTTTTGGTTCAACTCGAGAAATGTTTTAAGTGAATGTTATATGTCTCAGAGAGTATACCATCTCCATTGGTTTCATAGTATTCATGTGATTGAAATGCATTGGATGTTTGCCCGGTCAATTTGAATATTTCATGTATAGAGTTTTTTTTGGCATGTCTAGATGTCCACTACCGATGGTGAGATCAAAAAAGCAAGGAGCTTTCTTTCGATAATATGACGAGATTTCCCAACAACTATAGTAGATCCTACAAAATGAACCATAGTCTAAAGTTGTAGAACCATAGTTGGTAGGTACATAAGAAAGGTAGGGTATGGCATCCTCTAAGGGAGGGGAGAAAGCTCTTTCTAGGTCTTTACGGGGCAACCGGGAAAAGTATTTTTTGAATAGGGACGATATTCTTCTCGACTTTGACGAAGTGGGAATCTAGGTTTGATTCATTATACTATGTATGCAAGTATGTCTAAAGTGTCACGCTAGGGGACTAATAGAATGCTTTTGATCTACGGGGTTAGATTTCTACTCTGCCTCACTATCATTTTCTGGCTTCAAAGAAAAATGAAAAGTGGCAAGAAAGTCACTATGTTGGGTCAAATATAATAGACAATATATATAACATATAACAAAACATATAATAAATGTCATAGCACACGTACTTGGTAGGTCATGGAGTTGTTCATGCTTTATGTGGCCCAAAGCGATCATGGTTGTCGGTAGCATGAACATTCTCACCTTCCAATGCACCAATTTGATTTTAACGAGTTGATTACCCAAACAAGTTATATTTTGATTCTCCAGTCGTGGACACAAATTTTTTTACTTAAAATAATGTGCATTATGTACAAGATATTTATGAGCCATCGCCGATAAATATCCTCGTATATATCTTGCGACACGCGATACAAATACTCACACTCGACTACCAAATGCATGTGATTAAGTCAAATGACCATTCAAAACTAGACTAGGGGTGCAATTATCGAGCATCAAGACGTGTCATAACTTAAAGTACAAATTTATATATGTGGACACAATTCCCAAAACTTAACAAAGCCTAGGAAATCAATAACATAAACATAAAGAAAAACTAGGTTGATCAATGTATGGCCAAAGTGGGTACACGATTCTAGAAGAAATCCCAATAAAAGCAGGACATAATTATCGTTGATATATTATTCTGGACTAGGAGAGCAAAATTGTAACCTATGTTCCCGAATTTTCTTTATTTTTAATTTTCAGATTTTATTAAGGAATTTTGGTAATTAGCTAAGAGAAATGTCATTTTAGTAAGGAGAAAAGGACTTTTGGTAATTAGTAGAGAGGGAATGGCGATTTAGTAATTTATGAAGAGGGACAGGTAAGTTTAGTAAATAGCTAGTCATTCCTGGGTGGGAGCTTTCTAGAATTAATTAGTTAAACATATGTTTATAACATGTGCTCTTAATTAATTTAACATGTGTTCTTTAGTTAGTTGTAACTAACTAGTTCTAGCCATTCCGAGCCTATGTGATTCTTGGGCCTATGGCTTGAGACCAAGTCTATAAATACCCATAATTATTGTTAGTGCTAATTATTCCTACTCATCCAAATCCACCATACTCGTGTCTTGCCATGTCGTCGTGTCCAACCAATTTCATTCGATTCTTAGCTATTACACATACGTACATAGCTTCCGTGTCCAACATTTTGGACACACCAATACCACCCCCATTTTCGTATCCAGATAGATCTTGACACATTACAGTACATTCCACCCCTAATCCCATAGTGTCTAAATTTCCTATGGATACGTACAGACTCCACAGCAAACCCTAATCCAGGCTTTGTCCCTGTGTTACGACTGCTCGTCGTGTCTGGTGTTGCATCACGCTGGAGCACCAAGTCCTATCAGTCCTCTGCCTTGACGCCGCCGAAGCTCCGCAGATCCATTGCCTCGAGTCACCGTCTCGATCGCCTCCTCGAACCCGTGCCATCGTAGCTTATGTGTCAGTGTTGGTCGACACGTCGACCCCGCTACTTTAACTCCCTCTTTATCGCCTTCCTCCGATCGCCAGCTTCCTCCTCTGGTCAGATCGACCGCCTCGAGTTCCCTCCTAGACCGGATCTAAGCTGCCTCGAGTAGCCAAGCCATATCCGGCCGCATCGAGCCTTCTCCTCGACGCTGCCACTGCACAGACGAGCCATCGGAGCTGCCTGCCATCGACCGTTAGTAAGCTCCATTCTTCTTCTCCTTCTCTTTCTCCTTCTTCTTCTTCCTCCTTAATGTTTCTTCTTCATTATTCTCCTACGTTCCTAGTGTTCGAGAGAGAAATGCTCTCTCTCTCTCTTTCCGAGAGAGTGTTATATATGTGGGTGTGGGCTGCAGGCTACGAGGCTGTTAGTAGAGACAGTAGGTTGAGCCCATGGCAGAAATGGAAAAGAAGAAGGGGTTAGCTGAGGACTAGGCCGGGTGTGAGGTTCGACCCAGTGAAGAGAAAAAGAAAAAAAAAGAAAACGAGGAAAGAAATTGGTTTCGGGCCAGAGCAGTGGACTCAGGATTTGGGTCCAGCACACAGAAGTATATTTCAAAAATGAAATTTCCTGGAAAGAAATATATATATATATATATATATATATATATATATATATATATATATATATATATTGGATGGATTTAGGTGATGGATTTCCTTTCCAGGAAAAGAAAGTGGTCATGGGCTTAAGTGGTTTGGTTGGATTTTTACGAAAATATTTGGCCTATTGATAGGTTTTGAAAGAGAGGAGTGGCTTGATAATTAATGAAGGTTTTAATGGGAATTTTGTGAGGTATATAGAAATATTATTAGTGGAGTTTTTATTATTTCTAGGTTGACTAAAGGAGCAATTGGAAAAATTGGACGTAAGGCAAGTACTTCGTATTTATGTTATCCAATACTTAATAAAGGCAACTTTCTTTATTGTCTGGTCAGATTGCATATGTCATAGTGAGACACGACTCTAATACGAGATTATTGTACTTGACTCTGCATCATTGATATGGATCTGAATCTGATTATGACTCTGATTTCTGAACCACGGGAGGGAAGATATTAAGTAGATATGTGGCTAAACCATTATACTGTACGAATCATTGTTCGATATACACCGCACATATGTTTGAACCTGGCCAAGTCTGAATCTAACCTTAGTCGGCCAAATGTTGAAAACGACATTTCAAAACACGTAGGAATTAACATTTTTATTATTGTTTCATAGTCTGTTTCTCATGATTGTTCGTATTGCAGGTTGCATTTCATTTCATATTCTATTGCATTGTCTTGTTTAGTTTCTATCTTCTTTTACTGTTTTATTTTGTATTGTGTGACATTATACGGGGATGTACTTTGCTCATTTCCTGACTGGATGGTTGTCTACCAGGTGTTAGTAGGCTAGCATGGAGAGATTCTTCGAAGGATTTAGAATTAGTTTAAATTATTAATGTATTATTCTTATTCATGTTGTATATTATTTCGAGGATTGGCCGAATTTTTCTCCGGGATGAGATTGAAATGTATTATGTACAAAAGAGATATAGTGAATTGTGATCGTGTGAGTGTGTGTTTTCTCGTCTGCTAGTTCTATGATTGAGCATAGATAGATATCATGACTATTTGATGACTTTTGAGGTCTATAAAGCTCACTACCATCGATTCTGCGACGTAAGCTGCACGCACTCACAACCCGTATCCGATCAAGTGGGCACGGGACGTGACACATTTTTAGTAGTGGCCTATGCAGGTCCTCGTCTTTGCAATTAGTGCGATGTCACAGCGTGTCACGATCCGCACCCTAGAGTAAGGGAACGAGAAGTGGTTACGTCCAGCCTACGCCGTAGTGTCGGCGGTAGAACGCTGTCCTAGGTCAATCATCTAACAATAGAAAGGTACCTGTACAGTATATACACCCCGAATGGAGGTGACATAGCAGAATACAGTCTCAATCACATCTAAGGTAGTATGATAAGATAGATTGATAGATAGATATGAAAATAAAATAAGATCCACAGAGATACAACCCGAGAAGTCAAAGTGTCTATGATATCATAAATCCAGAATATCCCAATATCATAATACAGTCATCCAGAATATAGCATAAAGAAAAGACATCCTAGTCTAAAGGAGTGCCGTCCACTGCTAAGGGGTCCTGCTACTGGTCCAGGTCACAACTGTCCTCTAGGATAGTCCCATAATAGGTGGGACAGCACGCCTCGTCCACATCCTCTGTAATATTTTAAAAGGTCCAGTCAGGACAGAAGCGAGTACAATACATCTCAACAAGTCATAACAGGATAAAAAATATAATCATTCTAGAGAGTAAGATACATGAAACTGAAGAATAGCATAATGTAAAAGAGAGACTGTAAGTAAATATCTACAATATATGAGAGAGATAGACAGTGCTAGTGATTCAGAGTACAAGATGAACATGTGAACAGCTGAAGGGTGATTCATGACTATACTACAGAGGTGATTCATGACTATTCTACTTTGGAATTATTCACATGCTCAGTTTATACTCCCCCAACCCCAATCAATACACAAGGATCCAGTCAAGTTACGTTAAGATTCATGACTATACTACTTTGTCCATAAAGGGTGATTCAAGAGTGATTCATGAAGATTCGTGAAGGCCCTGTGATTCATGAGAGTACAGGAATCACAAGCTGATACATGAAGATTCATGAAAATAGAAGCATGAGATACATGATGTAAGTGAAACACACGAGATAAGAGTATCTGATACTCCCGAGAGGGATAACATCTCATAAAAGGATCCATATAGTACTAATCCGTGCTACCAACGTGTCAGTAACAAGTAAAGTAATCTAAAGTAGGAAATATAATCCTAAACAAGATATGAAATGATCAGAGAATGTACTCGCATGGTATCCTGAATATCTGAAGAGAATATACTGTCCGAGGAGTGGTGTATATCTCCTATAGAACAGTACAAGTCACTACATGTCTAAAATAATAAAAATAGACTGCTACAATGCATCTACATGATGTTTGGGATCAATCTAGGCTAAAGTCAACCTTTGGTCAACTCTAGTCAACCCTAACAGTCAACTAGGTCAACTCTAGTCTAGTTAGGTCAAACAAGGTTTAACTAGTCTAGATTGGTCTAACCTAGGCTTAACAAGTCAACCTTGGTCTCTAACCAATTAGCCTAGCAAGCACACACTAGTCTAGTGATACACTAACTCAAGTGTATCCACACCACATGCCCTAGGCTATTCTACCTAGGCCATGAGCCATATGCACAAGGCCATACACCCATTTACCATATATCTATATACACATTAATTATATATATCTATATCAATATCTATTGCATTACACATACCACATTAGGCTATATATATTATTCTCACATTATATATATTACATACATTGATATTTATATATATAATGTACATGTAGGGTAGCTATATAGGAACTAGACTACATTTCCATATATACATATGTAGAGCATACATGTGTGTGTGAGTGTAGATAGGTGTACATGTAAATGTATGTGTGTGTGTGTGTGTGTGTGTAGGAATATATTGTGACAGGAATGTGTAACAGGGTGTGTGTAATGAACATAATGTGTGTACATAGGTTAATTCTCAGTTTTCAGTTCTAGGTTCCAGTTTAGGTGATGTGTGTGTGACTGAAAAGTGGTTTAGGTAGGAGGCCATGTTATAGGACCGTTGAGCACCTCTAGAGGAGGGGTGAATAGAGTGTGTGCGTGTGCAGCGGAAAGTAATAACCAATTAAAAATATTAAGCACTTATATATTATGGCATATAAAAGATGGTAAATAAAATGCGGTAAAGTAAGAGTCAAGAATTCAAACTCAGTGACACAGCGATGTATACTGGTATCCCTCTGAGAGGACTAATCCAGTCTCGAGTACTCTTGCTCGATGTTAATCCACTATGACACAAGCTTTAACTGAGTGCTTGCAACTCTTACAACACCGTGCTTGGCGACAAGTGCACGACCGACTTCACAACACCATGCTTGGTGACGAGCGCACGACCGGCTCCAGAATCTGTACTGGCTTGGCTAAGAGTCGTAAAGGCTTAGATATGAAAGTAAAAGCTCAGAACACTTTAGATAGAGAAGAGAAGAGATGAAATTGGATTGTTGAAATGAATGGTAATCTCAACTCTATTTATAGTATTTTTGGGGAACCGAACTCGGGCAGAGTTCGGGCAGAGTTCGGATGCTAGGATTTCGCGTACGAACGTTGGATGCAGATTTGGTGGGAACTAAAATTCAAATAACCCAGACCGAACTCGGGCAGAGTTCGGACCGAACTCGGACCGAACTCGGTCAGAGTTCTGTCAGAGTTCTGCTGGTTCAGAACAATAAGGAATAAACCAAATTTTCATAGGTTTTGGGCCTTTTGGAATTGTAGATTTTTGGGATACGTAGGTAGGCTTAATTTTGTTTATGGACTGAGAAAAACCTAAGCCAGTACCGATCCGATCAATCTCACATTTTTCCTAGACTCAATAAAAGGGAAAAATACAGAATAAATATAAAAACTAATAGCCCTTTAGATGACGACTTTTTCTGACATTGAAGACGCATTTTTCCTTGACGGCAATCGTCCAAAGATAAATAGATCTGAAAATCTGAATACCTTTCGGGGGCTTCGCCCCCGGACCCCTGACGGAGGGCACTGCCCCCTAGACCCCTGTTCGCTGACCGGGCAGCGGAACCCCCGATGCGAGGTCCCGGATAGGTCGTTAGGCGGTTCAGAGAAATCTTCTTGTATGACGCCGTCTTTGGCCCATCAATAATTTTTTATTGCATATGTCCTGGTTTGATCATGTTTGATCATGCTTACAGCATGTCTACAAATACATGTTTAGATAAACAAACCAATATGATACAAGCATAGCAATATGATATATAACATTTAGGACAATGCTAATATTAGGACAATGCTAAGTTTAAATAGCAACATGATAGTGATTACATGAATATTAGTGACGTCGATATGTTAAACTTAATTGATTAGCCATATTCAAAAAACATGATATAATTATTGGGCTAACAATCTCCCCCTTTTTGATTATGGCAAATCCTTTAAGTTTAATACATATACAATAGATGCATGTATCACTAATAAACACAAAATACTAGAAAAAATTCTTTGCTAACTTAAACTTATTTCTTCCCCTTTGACATGATCAAAAAATAAGCTCTCCCGTAATAAAGAGATAAAACGAACTCAAGCATAAGTATAGGAGGAAGGAAAAATAATAATAATCATGATCAAGGATTAGGAGAACAGTGAAACGACATGTTTAGAAAATTGCATAACTAAAGTAGAAAAATTTGTCAAAATAGTTGGTTGAACTTAAACAAAGAACAAACAATACATAGTTTACCAACTAGAAATCCAAAAATGATATTCAAAACTCAATATTATGATAAATATAACTCTAGTTTTGAAATATACCAATAAAGGATTTCAATAAGAAATAGATATCAATATAGCAGAAATTAATCATTGGTCATAAATAATTCATGAGAAATTCACAGATCTAGTATATACAAAATAAAAAAATAATGAAACTTTTAACAATGATCACAAAAGAATATGATTCATAATTTGCCCATACAAATTAGTGAGTCAATTCCATAAAGCGTATAATCATCGAAAAGAGATCAAAATAAGTATACTAGAATCTATACAAAATTTATACCAAAGTTCATGCATTTGAATTCAATTACCTTAGCATGATATATGATATCCATTAGATAAACATGAAGATAATGAAGATAAAATACTTGGGAAGGAGAAATCCAGTCGGCTTGAATGCTCCCCCATAAAGTATGAAACGTCTAAGTATAGATAATCATGAACTTTGAGATAAAATCTCAATAAGAAATGTCCAATCAATTTAAGCTCAAAGGAATCATTAACAAGGATAATTAAATATATTTGGCAACTTTTACAAACTCATAAAATGAGAGAAAAAATAATAATAATCATATATTCTCTCATCTAATACAAATCCAAATATCATGAACAACTCAACAAGAAATTTAAGGTAAAAGAATATATGTCAATGATGAACTAGCTATACCACATATTAAGGGCATAAAAGAATTGAAACAATTAATTTGCTCCCCTTTAAAATATGCGTATATAGTTCAAAAATAATTTACATGATCTAAGGGATATCCAAGATATGCATCTTTTCTTTCCTTTGATCAAATGCATATAAAATTTCAAACTCAAAACAAATATCATCTTTAGGCAAGAAAAAGAAATATCCAATATAAATAAACGCTTAAAGATGAAGAAAATATATTTCCAATAAATAAAAAAATTCAAGATATTAAAAGATTTTGAAAACTATCTTTAATAATAACATTTGAGTACCGAACAGATTCAATAAATCAAAAAGACTTTTCAAAAAATATGAAATTTATTACGAAAAAAAACTGTCTTAATAAATGTTCGAATGCGTCCATTTAGTCCTCACAGAAACAATGTCAATAAAAGAATCCATAAATCATAAATAAATCCATTTGAACAAATAAACATAACTAGATATATGTCCAAAGAAAAGTGTATTCTAGATATATGGCATGTCAAGGGGCTAATTGACTTGAAAACAATTAACTACTCAACTTTACATGGTTATATCCAAAAATAATAGTATAGATAAAATTTAAGAATTTCAGAGACATATTTCCAGAAGTAGAAAGTTAATCCAAAAATATTAGGTCTTCTTATCAAAGTTCATTTCTTCCCTTTTAAAGCCTTAGCACGGTGTCCACCTGACAACCGTAAGGTTAAAGAAAAGAAACGCTTTGAGAGAGATTCAATTTGTATGACTTCTCCCCTGCAAAGAGTTACTGTTGTAGACAGTAAGTAACTTGAATAAGAAGATAATAATATAAATCTCAAAATCATGAGTATTACGAATATTACACAAGCTAAAGATGAAATCACAATACCATAATATTCAATGAGTAGTCACGAATATGAAAAACAATCATCTTTAGACAAAAGAAGAAATATCCATTAAATGAATATTTAAAAATAAAAATAATCAAAAGATATTTCAAATAAGCATGATGAATAATCGTATAAGTCAAAAGATGACATAAATCTCACAATCGACAAGATAGATCAACATATGCTACCTTTTGTGAAAATATAGAATATTATCCATCAAATCTAAAATTTAAAATCCATCAGATAACAATTACAATTAGATCTCAATAAATCTTTAGTTTATAAAGCATTGATCAATCTTGGATTAGCTGTAGAGGTACTGTCCCAGCTAACGGAGGTTCACCGGGGAACACTTAAGTACCGCTTTGCTGCGACCGTAGTCGTGGTGACAGACAGACCTTTTGTAGGCTTGTACCAAAAATAAATCTCTTCTTTAATAACCGAGGATTTAAAAAGAATTAGTGCAATATGAAATAAATTATATTCTATGGACTTAAAAAATCTTAGAACAATGTAGCATACAACATAAGATGTATCAATTACATTAATCCATATGTGCTACAAAATTATTGGGTAACAATAAAATATAGAATATTTGTAAATCAAAAAGTAAGACCTAGATACGTTGATGTATTCTGGAATCTAGGGGACTGGGTTCAGTACCTTGGATCCAGAACTAGATAATAGTTGCATTTAGACCTTAATAAATCTTAAGTCTATAAAGTATTGATCACTTCGGGTTAGCTGTAGGGGCCGGTTCCCAGCTAGCAGTAGTCCGAAGACTAGTACACCGTGTCGCTTCAGGCTATTTACACCTGTATGACAGAAGGACCCTTTCGGCTTATTCCTAAAATGATTTCTACTCTTAAGAACTTAGATTCAAAGGAATATATGCAGTATCATTGAACATCGTCGAAATCCAGAATTCCTAAAAGTAAATACCCAAAGAATGGTTTATCAAGATCAAGATATTAAAAACATCATGTATACAAAATGTCAACCAAAAAGTCAAAAAAAATACATCATTTAAAAAGAGGCTTTGAGGAAGAAGCTAATAAAGAGAAGTACATGAATTTGTTAAAAAAAATTAGCTTACATATGAAATAAGCACAAGTTTGAAACTACTTTTCAAAATAATATAATATAGAACTTGAACTAAACTCATATATCTCCATAAAGATATTTATACAATATAAGAAACATGTGAGCAATATATGATTGATAATAAATTATTCATATATCATTAACAAGTATAAAAAAATCACAAGATCAAAAATATGCATAAATAAACTTTATCAGACAAAGATGTAATTGATTCATAATAAAATTAATCAAAATAAAATATGAGAATCAATAGTGAATATATTATGCAAGCACAAGGTTAACATAAAAGTATATGTATATACTTTTCAAGTAAATAGGTGACTTGTGCTAAACACACATACTCACAAAATATCGATCAAAGTAAATGTGACATGTTAAAGACAAATCGATAAGAAGTGACCATTAAAAGTATTTAGAGGCAAAGAGTCAAAAACATAAACCAACAACAAAAGCTTCTATGGACTAGAGTGGTATGCAACTTCATAGATAAATACTACGTGTAAAGAGAATACCTAGATAAATGTGTCACACTAATAAAAATTAAAATACTATATAGTATGAACTAATCATTTAAGCTAAACAACTCGTCTTGATAGGATTATAACTCACATAAATGATAAACAATTAAAAGATATCAATGAGAGCTAATAACAATACATCAATAAGAACATACTAGACATTAAAAACTATTTAGGAAGCATGTTACCAAAGTGGTTTTAGTGACCACACTTATGTTGGTGCAATTGCTTGGAAGATGACCATTGTAGCTTTGCAATCACCAACATGCTCCATGGTTCTATGGTTCATCATAAGTAGCTCCACCTGAAATATTAGGTGAAGACTTTGGTATCCAAAACTTGGATCCATATTTGTTAGCTTTGGGAACCCATTTGCACAAGTTCATATCAACAAGTTTTCTAATCTGACAATAATGAGAAACATGTCCATTCATGCCGCAATAATGACAAAAAGTATTAACATTAGGGCTATGTGCAGCAGTATGAGAATGTGAAGTGGTGTGATATGATCTTAGTGGATACTTGTAGTAGAAAGCATGGTTGTGTAAAGCTTTAGCTTTGCTTGCTTCCTTTCTAGATGATCTGTCGTGTGTGACTTTGTGATGTGTCACGTGTCTTGTGTTAGACTGAGTCATAGGTTGTACTACCTGCTTTCCCAGTCTAATCTCTAACTTTTTAGAGTTAGCACAGATCTTATCATATTTAGCAGAAAGAGCATCAATTCTACATGAAGCAATAGAATACTTCTTTTTTTCAGATTCTAGTTCCTCCTTAAGTTTAGCATTTTCTTGAGTGCTTTTCTCAATGCATTCAAGTGCCTTATGTAATCTAAACTCAAGTGTGGAAATCTCAGTAGAATTATTAGAAGTAGAAGTATTTCTAGCATCATTCAATAAGCAAGTAAGCTTTTCATTCTCACGCTTATAGGATAGAATATCCTTTCTAGCTTGCTTATACTTATCTAATACTTTCTTGTGTTCTTCTAACAGATCACTAAAAGCATCAGATAACTCATCATAAGAAAATTCATTCTCTTCAAGAAGGGAATTATTCTGTACCTCGTTAGATAATGCCATTGAGCATAAATTTGCAGCTTGATGAGGTCTCTCTTCTTCTTCAGAATTTGTTGCTTCACTTTCACACCATATGCCCGATGATCTTCCTTTATTTGATTGTTCGTAGTGACTCTCCATTCTTGTAGTAGTACAATCATCTTGGATGTGGTCTATCTTCTTGTAGTTGTCACATACAAGCTCTTCTTCGTATAAGAAATTGTGTTGTACCTTAAATCCCAATTCCATCATGCACATATTTGAATCATTATGAAGACTATCCTCCTCTCTGGAGTTGCTAGCACTGCTTTCGTACCTGCACTCATAAGTAGCTTCAAGAACTTTCCAAATTTTATGAGATGTTGTACAAGTAGAAATAAGATTGAATATATTTGTGTCTACAGCACAATAAAACATATGCATAGCTTTTGTATCAAGGCTAGCTAACTTCTTCTCTTCATCCGTGTAACTATAATAAGGCTTGTTAATAATAGAGGATGTGAGAATAGAAGTGATAGTAGGCTTTTGGTAGCCATTTACAACAATTGACCATAAGTCAAAATCTAGAGACTTCAAGTAGAAGCTCATTCGTGTTTTCCAGTATGTGTAATTTGTACCATCAAATAGTGGAAATCTATTTGAGGATTGCTCTTCAGTTGTTAAGTACATACTTGCCATATGTGATATAGTGATCTTATGTAACAGCAGTTATATAATAACAATATTACCTTGCTTTACCTGTATAACCTGCTCTGGTAATAAGAATCTGCTCCAAGGATGTTAAGCCAAATAATAGAGTCCTTGCTAGGATACCAATTGAAGGAGCAATTGGTATAAGCAATAATATCTCTATAAGGAGCACCTGCAATAATATCTCTAGAAGGAGAACCTGCTCTATGTAACAAGCACCTACTCTGATACCAATTGTAGGAACAATTGGGATCAGAATATAATACCTCTAGATGCAGCACTGGCTCTGATATCAATTGTAGGACCGTTGAGCACCTCTAGAGGGGAGGTGAATAGAGTATGTGCGTGTGCAGCGGAAAGTAATAACCAATTAAAAATATTAAGCACTTATATATTATGGCATATAAAAGACGGTAAATAAAATACGGTAAAGTAAAAGTCAAGAATTCAAACTCAGTGACACAGCGATGTATACTGGTATCCCTCTGAGAGGACTAATCCAGTCTCGAGTACTCTTGCTCGATGTTAATCCACTATGACACAAGCTTTAACTGAGTGCTTGCAACTCTTACAACACCGTGCTTGGCGACAAGTGTACGACCGACTTCACAACACCGTGCTTGGTGACGAGCGCACGACCGGCTCCAGAAGGCAATTGGAAAACTGGAACGTTTTCTGAATACAACCTTCGATACAACTCTTCAACACCAAACTCTAGATTAAACAGAAACTGTACTGGCTTGGCTAAGAGTCGTAAAGGCTTAGATATGAAAGTAAAAGCTCAGAACACTTTAGATAGAGAAGAGAAGAGATGAAATTAGATTGTTGAAATGAATGGTAATCTCAACTCTATTTATAGTGTTTTTGGGGAACCGAACTCGGGCAGAGTTCGGACAGAGTTCGGATGCTAGGATTTCGCATACGAACGTTGGATGCAGATTTGGTGGGAACTAAAATTCAAATAACCCAGACCGAACTCGGGCAGAGTTCGGACCGAACTCGGGCAGAGTTCGGACCGAACTCGGTCAGAGTTCTGTCAGAGTTCTGCTGGTTCAGAACAATAAGGAATAAACCAAATTTGCATAGGTTTTGGGCCTTTTAGAATTGTAGATTTTTGGGATACGTAGGTAGGCTTAATTTTGTTTATGGACTGAGAAAAACCTAAGCCAGTACCGATCCGATCAATCTCACATTTTTCCTAGACTCAATAAACGGGAAAAATACAGAATAAATATGAAAACTAATAGCCCTTTAGATGACGTCTTTTTCCTGACATTGAAGACGTATTTTTCCTTGACGGCAATCGTCCAAAGATAAACAGATCTGAAAATCTGAATACCTTTCGGGGGCTTCGCCCCCGGACCCCTGACGGGGGGCGCTGCCCCCTCGACCCCTGTCCGCTGACCGGGCAGCAGAACCCCCGATGCGAGGTCCCGGATAGGTCATTAAACGGTTCAGAGAAATCTTCTTGTATGACGCCGTCTTTGGCCCATCAATAATTCTTCATTGCATATGTCCTGGTTTGATCATGTTTGATCATGCTTACAACATGTCTACAAATACATGTTTAGATAAACAAACCAATATGATACAAGCATAGCAATATGATATATAACATTTAGGACAATGCTAATATTAGGACAATGCTAAGTTTAAGTAGCAACATGATAGTGATTACATGAATATTAGTGACGTCGATATGTTAAACTTAATTGATTAGCCATATTCAAAAAACATGATATAATCATTGGGCTAACACATGTGTGTGTGTTTCATGGAGTGTGTCAAGTGACTGAACAATGTAGACATGTGTGTGTGAGTGTTTGAGGGAAAAATCTGTGTGACAGGAATTCATGGGCGTGTAGGGGTTAAATAGGAAAAACAGTTTTAGTTAGTGTGTCCTGTGTGACAGGGATTCATATATATGTGTGTGTGTTTGTGTGAGGGTGCGGTGAGGAAAACAGGGTGTATCAGTGATAGAAAAATGTGTGTAAGTGTTACAGTTAGGTGAGGGTGTATGTGTGGATAGGTTACTTGATAGGGAGTGTGTGTAGATGTGTACCTGTGTATAAAACACATGAGTGTGTGTGTTCTTAGAATTTATGGAGTGAAGGATCAAGTGACAGAACATTTAGTTCTCAAAATTTCAACAAGTGACAGTCCAAACAAAACCAACAGTTAACATACCCAAAACCACATTCGAAAACCCATTGCTCAACATAATTCACAAACTAAAATGAACAACATTCATTACACATGTAGGTAAATCTAATTAACCATTTAACATCATTAAATTAGTTAATAAATAATTTAAAACTCAGAAAAATCATTCAGTTCAGTGTGTATCAGTGGCATCGAAAAAATTAGGAAATTCATGAATTCAAAATTAAATTAATCAACAAGATTATAATTAATGGGTTGGTAATTAGTGTCACAAGTGTGTATGTGTCCTTTGAGTCATTTCGTGTCCTACAAACACGACACAGATGTGTCCACATTAATTCAAACATGTGGGGTGCACCCAGTGTATCACAGCGTCGTGCACGCATGCACGCGCGGTTAGGACACGACACACAACACTTTGTGTCACGTACACACACCCACGTGTTCGCCTAGGATAGGTCTACACGTTGGCATGCTTGACACGTGTCCACGATGTGTTCACAGTGGACACGAGCGCGCGTGTTGCGCGTGTCTGTGCGCGAAAACTGTCATTGCACGAGCAGTGCGTGTCCAGTACGGGTCGAATATCTCCCTAACCAATCAATAAAATTCTACGAAACTTTGTAGGCCTTGTGTCAGTCATCTAAGGAGTGTCCACGACAAATTTCATGTTATGAAGTGGCGTGTCCAGTGAGAACCAGGATAGGGACAGCAGGGCACCCAAACGAGCCCCGTGCTGCGTGTCCAAGCACAAAATCCGACACAAATTGACACAAAATCCATTTCAGTCTTCACAAAAATTAACATACACATCTAGATCTAGAGATCTATGAAATTAGATTTTCAAAATACGAAAATAAATCCCTAAGGGGCATTTTAACAAACACCTATGTATCCACTATGATACGTGTCCGATACGGACACCAAATGGACACGAATTATGCCCAAACTTTGGGGACAACTAGGGGACTCTTAGATCTAGCCCTAAATGCAAATAAAATAGGAAAAACAACGGGTTTGAGTGGTTTACCTATTGAGTGTCAATACTCAAAGAAAGCCCCAAGAAGGATTCCAAATAGCAACTCCCAAGCTCCAAATGGCATAAAAACTGAGATGAACCTCCAGAATCAGTAAACACACAGTAATTAGATCCTAATGCAAAAGACTAGGGTTAAAAAAGAGTTGAAATGAATTTATTAGGATTTTAGGAGAATGGGAATTTACCTTTCCTTCAAAATCTAGGTCAAGCACAAAAGAGGCAAGAACAACATTAAGAGAATACTTATAGGCAAGGGAAACCCTAAGTGTGGCTGCCATGGTTGGGTTTGTTTAGGTTTGGACTTAAGTCATAGGCCTATGGCTCAATTACATAAGTCATGAATTGGAAAATCACTAGTCATTGAGTTAAGTTATAAGTCATGAAACCATTTCACTTAAACTTAACCTTCCTACTTTAAAACTAATTTCTAATAACTAAAAGTAGGTTAACTTAAGTTAGACTAGGGTCACCATATCTAGGGTTAGCTTCTAGACTAGTCTACAAAGTCTCAACTAGTCAAAGTCAAAATCACAATCACCAATTAAATAAATTTTTAAAAAATCACAATGACCAAAATACCCTCAATCTAAAATGTGGTAGTGACACAATGGTACTTACGTATAGTAGTACTATGGTGAGCATGCAAGATAGGAATGCTCAATCACATCTTAGGCCATTCTTATTATTGTATGATTTTCATCATTATTCTCCTATTGCTTAGATTTTGACCTAAATTTTGATTGATTATATCTTTCTACATTCCCTACTTTTTGTGAACTTCGACTTTCACTCTATTATACTAGATCGTATTTATATAGATTTTTTATTCTATTAATCATGCGTACCATGCTTAAATGACTTCCCATGCTTAGGTGATTCTATTCTGATTCTATTCACGATCGAGCCCAACTGATTTTTATCTTTGTGCCATTTATGTATTCTTCATCGTACCTAGTCAAGCGATTTAAAATTTTGACGACGAAATTTTTCTAAGGTGGGTAGATTTGTAATCTCCGTTCTCGAATTTTCTATTATTTTTAATTTTCTCATTTTATTTAGGAATTTTGGTAATTAGCTAAGAGGAATGTCATTTTAGTAAGGAGAAAAGGACTTTTGGTAATTAGTAGAGAGGGAATGGCGATTTAATATTTATGAAGAGGGACTAACAAGTTTAGTAAATAACTAGTCATTCCAAGGTGGGAGCTTTCAAGAATTAATTAGTTAAAAATATGTTTATAGCATGTGATCTTAATTAATTAACATGAGTTCTTTAGTTAATTGTCTAGTTCTAGACTATTCCTAGCCCATGTGATTCTTGGGCATATGGCTTAAGACCAAGCCTATAAATACCCATAATTATTGTTAGTGCTAATCATTCCTACTCATCCAAATCCACCATGCGTGTGTATTGTCGTGTCGGCGTGTCCAACCCATTTCATTAGATTCCTAGCTATTACACATACATAGCTCCCATGTCCAACATTTTAGACACACCAATACCACCCCCATTCTCGTGTCCAGATAGATCTAAACATATTATAGTATATTCTACTGCTAATACCATTGTCTTAATTTTTGGTGGACACGTACAGACTCCACAGCAAACTCTAACCCTAGCTTTGTCCCTATGTCCGGACTGCTCGTCGTGTTCGGTGTTGCATCACGCCAGAGCACCAAACCGTATTAGTCCTCCACCTCAACGTTGTCGGAGCTCCGCAGATACACCGCCTCGAGTCATCGTCTCGATTGCCTCCTCAAACCCGTACCACCACAGCTTCTGTGTCAGTGTTGGTCGACACGTCGATCCCGCTGCTTCAACTCCCTCTTTTTCTTCCTCGGTGGCCAGCTTCCTCCTCTGGTCGGATCGACCACCTCAAGTTACTTATGGGCAGCATCGCAATCCATCGAATCTCTTCCTCGATTCTACCACCAAGCTGGGTCTCGAGATCCACACTCCTTGAAGAACGTGTTGGCCCTTCAAAAACTACTCATGTCTCCTTGCAAATCGAGCCACCACTAGCACCGTAGTCGTTGTCCTCCGACCAACCCCTGCCTATGTCTTCATCCATCACTCTCAGCGCCCCTCTGGCCATCGACCGAACTCGTACAGACTCCAGGTCTGGCGCTGACCCTCGTCATTGCCATCTTGTATCGACCTTCATTCCCAGTGCCTCGTCAGCTGTTCGCTACATCGATCTTGCCGTGGCGACCAGATCCCGACGTATCTAAGCCACCTCGAGTAGCCAAGCTAGATCTAGCTACCTCGAGCCTCCTCCTTGATGTTGCCTCTGCATAGTCGAGCCATCGGAGCCACCTACCACTGACCGCGGGTAAGCTCCATTATTCTTCTCCTTCTTCTTCTTCCTCCTTCATGTTTCTTCTTCATTCTTGTCAAATCCCTACTTTGAAAATAGGTATATGACTATTTTCGTACTTAGAGTAAATTAATAATTTTTTACTTATTTAAATTTTATTTATTTTTTGATCTTGATTTGGTCTTGGTTGTGAGCTTGACACTTGGTTATTATTGTTGCTATTAGATTACAGTTGATATCATTTTATTGGAGTTTATTTTGTTAGCTTGATTGTTAACATTATTCCTATTCCTAATATTGTTATTGTCATTATTATTATTATTATTTATTATTATTTTATCCCTACATCTACCACTTTCCTATACCTACACCTCCCCTTACCTAACCCTTCCCATCACACAGCCTTACCCTCTCTCAGCCGATACAGCCCCCCCCCCCCCCAATTTTCTCCTTATCTTACTCTCTCCTCTCTCTCAACTTCTCCATGGGAGCAGCACCTTTCCCTCTCTTTCTCTCCCTCTTCCGAGCTCTCATCTCTCTTTCTGTACACTCTTCTCCCTCTCCCCAGTTAACCCTAGCTTCCCTCCCTCTTCCGATCTCAACTTCTCTCCCACCCCCTCACGAGCTCACTTTCGGCCCTCACCAGCCCAGCCCCACCGCGGCCATCACCTCCGCCTCGCCTTGGCCACCCGCACCACCGTCTCCGCCACTTCCCACAACCATTATTGTCACCTCCGCCCCTCTCCCGGAGCTACGACCGCCACCACCAGCGCCACTTCCACCGCCCTGACCTCCGCCCCGACCTGGCTGCGCCGCCATGGTCTCTTCTCCGCTGGCGAGGACCCCAGCTCCTCCTCCACGCCTCTTCTTCTTTTCTTCTATCCGGAGAGCCGTCGAGCTTCGCTGGCCGTGCCAGCCTCGAGTGACGCGATGCCCTTAGGCCCCGTACTGCTCGAGCAGTGAGCCGGCCTAGGGCCATATCCTCCTCGGGCTGCGTACCCCATGTGCTTTGCGTGCCCCTCGTGCTCCATGCTATCCTTGGACAATGTGCCTCGTTTTGCATGTGCCTCGTTATGTGTTCCTTCTTATTCTGCGTGCACCTCGATCTATGTGCTGCCTTGGGCAAGGGGACGCCTTGAGCCCCGCACTGCCTCGGGCACCGTGCCATCTCGATTTGCATACTGCCTTAGTTTTTGTGTCTCGACCTTTGTGCCTACCTCATGACTTGTGTTGCTCTATTTTACGTGCATGCACGGATTTGTGTGCCGTATTAATTTGCATGCCATATTGTGTTTTATGCCATCTTGATTTGCGTACACGCCTCGATTTGTGTGTCATGATGATTCTTTTGCTATCCCGATATTCGTGGGTCCTCGGTCTACGTGTACGTCTCGATTTACATGCACGTTATGTTTGTCGTTCGTCTCGACCTTTGTGTTATCTCGATTCTCGTACGCCTCTCGATATACATACATGTCTCGGTTTGCATGTCGGTGTTTATCTGTGTACCTCAGTTTTTGTGCTAGATCCCTGCAATGCTAATGGACGTACACGATATAGCGTCCTGCCATCCTCCATGACTTATGTTATTATTTTAATATTTTATTCTATTGATTTTTTATTGTGTGTTCTGAGGACTTTGATGGACGTGCTACCTTGGATCGCGATCGCTGAAGACTTGCTTACCTAGCGGCACCCTCTAGGCAAGTATCCCTTGCTCATCGATGGCTCTTACCCTGTCTTCTAGATTTTTTTGTGTTTAATTCATTTGTAATTGTAAATGTATAACTATGAGTAGTGTAGCATAGTAGTAGAACTACCATGATGATAACTTAGGATAGCTTGGTTCGATACCGGGTCAATCTATATCGAACAACTCGGACGGGTCATCCACACCTCCGAAGACACGAGCATGACTCACATGTATAGATTGTCCCCATGTGCCCCGTGTCCGACTCTCGATCGGATGTCGGCTTTGGCTAACTATTTCTGTGACTGTGCTTGTGACTTGGACATGACTGTGGGTCTTGATGCGTACTGCATGACAATTTTTGTTGCATGTGTTGGCTTGGCACCCAGTACACATCGTAGTGCTGCTGGAGGCCAAGACTTAGTGGTCTCGGGTATGGTTTTGTTCCCAGTATGCATCGTAGCACTGCTGGAAGATGAGACTTAGTGTTCTTAGTTTACAATTCTGCAGCGGGTTACGTCGAGTGGATTTAGCCCTAATTTGTTGGGAGCTCCCGCTAGAATACAAAGAAGACTCGGCCGAATTTTTTTAGAATTCCCGATTGAAAATTTTGTTCGAAGATTTGGGTAGAACCGTTTCTTTGGTTTGCTGAACCAGATGCATGCACATTTATAGTAGTATAGTTTACCTGATTCCAGTACCTGCTAGGTAGACTCATGACTAGATTAGTCGCCTAGCTACTTGACCTGTCCTGTCCGTCAGATAGCGTGAGGAGTACGGTTCCACTATGGGGATGGTCTGCAACCCTGGTCCTTATTTGGTTTAAGGGTTGGATCTGCTCCAGAGCAGTTCATGCAATTCTTGCCATTTTTTTGGCGGCATTAATTAATATATTCTTGTCCCCTGACCATTCATTCTAGGAATTATCCTAGTCTAGCTAGATAGGGCTGACAGTTGTCCTATGTATCGGGATTGTGACCTTGGATATATATGAGGATTGAGTATTTATGGAGTATGATTCCCGGGATATTGATTTGATAGACTCATGTGGACTCTTGGATAGTGTTGCCATTTCTTTTTAGATGACGTGTATTCTGATCAGATATGACTATTTAGATTCCTGAATTTTGTTGATTGTGTGAGTATTTCGCGGAACGAAGAGAATATAGAGGGCATCATTACATGATTTTTACTCAACTTTCCAAACGCCCAAAACCTGGTTTAATTTCTATATATTGATAGCTGTGAGACATGTTTGCTGATAGCTTGTGATCATTGATTCAGAAAATTCTTGTGGGCCAGAGGACCTAGCAGTGTTTATAGAGATTAGCTTGGTATTTGGTGATCTTCTTTCCTTACATGATATTTACTCCATCGTAGATGGAAGACTCCTGATAGATTGATTCGTTAGATAGATCGACTTGATGATTTGAGCTGTAGGCTCCCATGTGTACTTAAGATGTTATTCTAGTAGAGATTCCGACCATGTACCTGACATGATATCCATGCCATAATGTGGGCAGATGATTTCAAGTGACTGACAGATTTGTCCTTGTTCCTGACATGAATACTTATATCTGTGCTACAAGTCCAGTTTACCCTTTGAGGTACTGGCCCTGATTTTGCACTGAGGTGCTCCTTGTCTACTGGCACTTTGAGGTGCTATCTCCTTGATTATATTATATTGCGGTACAATCTCGATATTCTAGTTATATGATATGATTCCCTACACGGGTACCTTGGTAGTTGGACTGTATTCTTAGCGTGGTCAGGATTGCTTTCTTGCTTGTTGTATAACACTGAGAATGAATCACAACTGAGACTATAGGTGCCGAAGTTGATTCTTACTTAGCGTTCACGTACTGAGGTATGACATCTAGGAGGATGATCATGTGACCACGACATGTTATTCCGGATAACTGTAGGGATAATCTAGGTAACTTAAGCTGGTAGAAGCATTGGAAGGGAATGGAACCCCGAGATCGTACAATACTAGCCTCATTCTATACATTAGTTATGACTTACAGGCTGGCCGCCACGGATATTATTACCGTCCGCACTATTGGATGGCAGTATCCGACTACTATTATGTACTATGTACTTCTCTTACCCGCACGGTGGCCTTACGAGGGATCGGTGCTCTTCTTGCTTGTTATACTTGGCCCCGCTAGCCCTGGTGGGATAGCACAATTTGAGGATTCTTATATCTTGCATTGTTGGGGTAACCCAACCTCCACATAGAAAGCCGTAGACATTTGAGTGGCTGCTTATTCCCTTAAATTGTTTGGTTTTTGCTTGCATAGCTGGCTGATATCGAGTTCCAGTTGGTGATGCAGGCATTATTGGATGTTAGGGAGATTGTGATAATTGTTGGTTATTTAGCTACATTAGTTGTGGATTGTTATTGTGCGTTGGTACTGCACGATTCTTACCCTCATTTACTGTTCATATATGTTCTGCTTTATATTTTATCCTGCTGGCTTTTTTCGCCCGTCCTTGAGCCTTCATTTCTGGTACTTGTTGCGGTTGGCCTGACCAACCCTGGATTGTTCCCAGATTGCATGTGACCGACCCTATGGATCTTTCAGACCTGACTTGGAGGATGTGCTTAAGTTCTAGACCATGCTCGAAACTGTAGGAAGGTATACTCGTCTACATTATTATCTTGTCCCGTAGACTCTTGATTATCATATGAGTATTTCCTGCTTTCCATATGATTATCTCTCTTGCTGTTATTTCATTGTTATTACTTGTGGACATGAGATCAGATTTAGGCCATAGATTGATTGCATGCTAGGATACCCAACAAGATTGACAGCCGTAATTACCGTATGACATATTCGTACCTTATACGGTGTAGCTGGCCTTGTCCGTCCCCGTATTTCGATACTAGGGCATGACAATTCTCCTTCTCCATTCCTAAGTGTTTGAGAGAGAAATTATTTCTCTTTCAGAGAGGGTGTTATATGTGTAGGTATGGGCTGGATCCTACGAGCTTGTTAGTAGACAGTAGGCTGAGCCCATGGCAGAAATGGAAAAGAATAAGGGGTTAGCTGACGACTAGGCTGGGTATGACGGCCGACCCAGTGAACAGAAAAGAATATAGGAAAATAAGGAAAGAAATTGGTTTTGGGCAAGAGCAGTGGGCTCAGGATTTGGGTCCGGTACACAGAAGTATGGGTTGGGTTTTGAAAGAATTTATGGGCCTTTGGAGTTTTTAAAAAGGAAATTTCTTGGTTCTATATTATTTGGGCTTATATATATATATATATATATATATATATATATATATATTTATATATATATATATATATATATATATATATATATATATATATATATTAAGAAGAAGACAATTTATTGACTAAAAAAGAGGCTCACAAAGATCCATACAAACGGTGCTGGGCCAAACAAACAAAAGGTCCAGACCAAACGGGTACGAAAACCGCAGCCTGGAAAAGCAAAAGCGGGGGGATTTTGAAAAATTCGAAATTCGAAAACGAGCTTTCGAAAACTTTCGAAAACGCAGAGAGACACGTGGGGAGACAGAGGCACGTGGGGGGGGATGGGTCGGCTCTCTGCCCGGGGGGAAGAGCGCGCGGCTCGAGAGCCTCGATCCCCCTCCCCCCGAGCGCGAAGACCGAGGGGGTCCCTGGCTCCGGCGAGAGTCACCGTGCGGGGTCGACGACTCGGCGAGGACGGCCGCGGGGGTACCACCGGGGGCGGCAGGGAGCCACGGGAGGGGACGGGGGGAGAGTCACCGGCGACGATGCGGTCCACAACGAGCGGGGACGACGACTCGACGGGGACGGCCGCGGGGGCCGGTGGCGGCCACGCCAGGGGAAGAGCGCCGCCGGGTCCGGTGGTGGCCACGCCAGGGGGAGCCGCGACACGACGGGGAGGCCCGCGGCAGCGCCTCCGGGAGCGGAAGGAGATGGAACCGCCCGACTGGTAGGGAGAGGGGGCTCGGGGGGAGGAGCGCAGAGCGGAGGGCCCGTGGCGCAAGCGTAGCCGAGTGGGGAGCGGGGCTCCGGCGAGAGGGCACAGCCGAGTGGGGAGCTGGGGCTCCGGAACTGCGGAGAGGGGGGACGCGATGGCCGGAGGGCGGTCCACGTCGGCGGACCCCAGGAAGGAGGGCCACGGCGAGGAGGCCACAGGGGAAGGGCCACAGCGAGAGGCCACTGCCAGGAGAGGAAACCGAGGCAGGGGAGGAGGGAGGAACACCGGGGAACACGGCACGACGGGGCCGACGACCGGCAGGAGGGAGGATGACCGCCCGAACTCCAGCCGAGGGCCCTCGAAGAGGGTGACAGCACAGCGGAGAGGGAGTGCCACAGCAGGGGGAGGGAGTGCCACGGCGGCTGGGGGGCCAGGCGGGGCACGCCCAGACGGGGAAGGGGACCAGAGCAGGATGGGGCGTCAGCGAAGGGGGAACCGGCGGAGGCGGTGAGCCCCAACGGCGGCTGGGGCTAGAGGCGGGGGGGAAGACGCGTGAGGGGGCCAGGGAAATCCGCTCCAATGGTCGGGGGGGCACACCGAGGGGGCCCAGAGAGCACTAGGCCCGACGATGGGGAGGGAGGCGGCCGCAGGGGCACCACGACTCGTCGGCGGCAGGGCGACGAGAGAGGGAAGGGGAGCAGCGACGGGAGGAAGGTCAAAGGCACCCGGCACCGACGAGGGGGGGACGCGACGGCAGGCTGGACGCCGGAAGAGGAAAGGGGACCAGCGGCAGGAGGAAACGCTGCGGAGGGAAGCGCGGCGAGGGAGAGATCCGAGGGGAGAGCCGCTGCGGGAGGAGCCGACGAGGGAGCTACGAGGGTCGGGAGAACCGGGAGGACTGCCGTGCCCGTGGCAGGAGGAGGTGTCGGGGAAGAGAACGAGGCGGGAGGAGGAAACGCTCGGGAAAGGGCTGCGACCAGGGCGGCGGCCAGGGCGGACGGGTCCTGGGACAGAAGAGGAGGCGCCATGGCCGAAGGGGTGGAAGGATCTGAACCCGGCACGACGAAGGTGGGAATCACGACCTCGGGGAGGGGCGGCACGATGACAGGGGCGCCGGCCTGGCCGGGACTCGGAAGCGCCGCACGCGGGATGCCCTGAGGAACCGACGGGGGACCAAGGAAGGAAGGCGTCGGGGGCTGCCGAGGACGTCGAGAACGGTGGGGTCTCCGACGCCGGGGGAGGCGTCTGCGCTGAGGAGGAGGGGGAGGGAGGAAGGCGCCGCCGCACGACGGGCAAGCGTCGTACGTGGAAGAGCGGGGGACTCCCCATGGTGGAAGCGCCTGGTGGCCGAAAGGGCCAAGGAGCCCGGCAGAAGATGGAGGAGCCCGGCTGGGGAGGGAGAGCCCAGGGGTGGCCGGCCGCCCGCCGTAGCCGAGGGGGGAGGGAAACCCGAGGAGCTGGGCTGCTCCTTCAAGGGGAAGCCATACCCAAGCCATCATATATATATATATATATATATATATATATATATATATATATATATATATATATATATATATATATATATTAAAGAAAACCCCCTATTTATTAAAGGCGGCACGAAAACCGCAAACTAAAATCATATACAAGGCGCAAAATGCTGAAGCCTATACAGGTATACCACAAAAAGAAAGTGGAAAGAGGGCAAAACCATCGCCGGGGGCTAAGGAGGGAGCAACGACCAGAATGCTCTCGAACTGTGGGAACACAGGATGCTCCGCTTACGGCATTGGCGAGCAACTTCCCGCAAGAGCCGGTCAGCCGTGAATAGATGACCCTCGAATCTCGCCTTGTTGCGATTCTTCCAAATGACCCAATTAGTGGCCGCTGCGACGATCTGGTGGCCGTGGGAGGCTGAACCCCAGGTAGCTAGTAGATCGTGGAAGCGTTCACCATCATATATATATATATATTTTTTTCCATCATATATATATATATATATATATATATATATATATATATATATATATTTATATATATATATATATATATATATATATATATATATATATATATATATATATATAATATATATATATATATGTATATATGTATATGTATATAAGGAAGTTAGGCGATAGATTTTCTTTCAAGGAAAAGAAAGTGGTTATGGGCTTAAGTCGTTTGGTTGGATTTTTAGGAAAATATTTGGCCTATTGATAGGTTTTGCAAGAGAGGAGTGGCTTGATAATTAATGAAGGTTTTAATGGAAATTTTGTGAAGTATATAGTTAATGGAGTTTGTATTATTTCTAGGTTGACTAAAGGAGCAATTGGGCAAATTACTTAAGGCAAGTACTCCATATTTATGTTCTCCAATACTTAATAAATGCAACTTTCTTTATTGTCTGGTTGGATTGTATATGGCATATTAACACACGACTCTGACACGAGATTATTGTACTTGACTCTGTATCATTGATATGTATCTAAATTTGATTTTGACTCTGATGTCTGAACCGTGGGGATGAGAAATGTTAAGTAGATATGTGGCTAAATCATTATATTGTATGAATCGCAGTTCAACATACACCGCACGCATGTTCGAACCTGACCAAGTCTGAATCTAGCCTTAACCGGCCACATATTGAAAACGACATTTCAAAATATATAGGAATTAACATTTCTATTATTGTTTCATAGTCTGTTTCTCATGATTGTTCGTATTGTAGGTTACATTTCATTACATATTCCATTGCATTGTCTGGTTCAGTTTATATCTTCTTTTATTGATTTATTTTGTATTGTGTGACATTATATGGGGACTTACTTTTCTCTTTTCCTGACTAGATGATTGTCTACCAGGTGTTAGCAAGCTAGCATGGAGAGATGCTTCGAAGGATTTAGAATTAGTTTAGATTATTAATGTATTATTCTTATTCATGTTGTATATTATTTCGAGGATTAGCCGAATTTGTCTCCTGGATGAGAGGGACATGTATTATGTACAAAAGAGATATAGTGGACTAGGATCGTGTGAGTGTGTTTTTTCTCGTCCGTTAGTTCTGTGATTGAGCATATATAGATATCATGATCATTTGATGACTTTTGAGGTCTAGACAGCTCACTACCGTCGATTCTGCGGCGTAGACTGGATGCGCTCACAAGCCGTACAATATCAAGCAGATGCGGGGCATGACAAAAACGACTCTAATACGGCCTATTTCTATTTCTGAGTTGACCCTACGGTCTACCAAGTCATGCAAAAATAACCCATAACACCATAAATATAATCTACATTAAGAAATAGGGGCTTGTGTGAAAGTTTGATTAAATCTGATACATGAATCGACGAAAAGCCACCATTGAAGAAGTCAAATTTTATCCTGTCAACACAGCACTAATATACCGATGGTATACCAACGGTACATTGTCTATGTAGACAAAACTCAAAAATAAGCTCGAGACTCCATTGTTTCGATCTCGATTTTGTTCCATCGATCGTGTATATACCTCAAAAAAATTCACAAGTAATCAACTACACGAGTGCTTTGTGCCTGCGCATCCGTGTGTTGAATCGTGCTAGGAATTTCTTGAAATACTAAATCTAATATAAGTGTCAAAAAGTGAAAATAACGATGTCGGGCTCGATTTTGTGAGACGGAGCGAGCGTTCTTCATAGCCAAGGTGGCCTAGCATGCTCTAGTGGTAGGGGACTTGATAAAATCTAAAAATCTAATTCCGAAGATGAAAACTACACATGCAAACCAAAATCCAATCTACAACATAAAGAACTGACGTCCGTAGAGCCCTAGTGGCTCGAGTGGGTGTTCGATTGTCACGACCCGCACCCTGTATAGGGGCACGAGGATGTGGTTACGTCCAGCCTACGCCACAGTGTCGGTGGTAGAACGTTGTATATGTCATCTATACCATCTAACATCTAACAAAATATGAATATAAATCTGTCATCTCCGCACGGAGGAATAATATGATATACCGACTATAATCTCATTCACAAATCTAAAGAAAGATAGAGCATGATATTTGAAATAAAAATAAGGAGATTAACTGAATAAATAGTAAAGTCGTCCGCACATGAGTTTAGAAGTTCAAAAAAAATAAGTACATATCCTAAATATAAATAAGTCTCAACTAACAATCGGAACAATCCAATACAACATGAATAATAAATACTCTAAACTATATCTAGGGCACCCTCTACTGTACAGGATCCTCCTCAGGCTCCTGTGTGCCACCCTCGTATACCCCATGCTCATAGTAGGTAGGACAATCGTCTAAATCATTTGTAAAATTTTGTCAATGTACCCAGTCAGGATGGAGCGAAGTACATAAACTAACAGCAGTTCCAATTAATTGACAAAAACTATAAAACTGTAAGTAGAGAGTACGATAAATGATGAGAAATAGAGATACCAATATGTAATCATAACCTGACAATGGTGCTATGAAAAGTGAACGATGTAAAGGGTACAATGTACAACAATGGAAATAAATAGACGTACAGTCCAAAAAATATGACGGGAACAATAAATACTATACATACTATGTGTTTGAAATACTAACTTCGAGATGTGATCGGCTTGAAAACTTGTAAATTAGCTATGTGGCATGGTTAATCATACGTGAGTTGTACGATTAACACTTACAATGTCTACAATTACAATAGAGATTTGATCACATCTCTCGTTAGGATTTTCCCCACCCCAACTAGTACAGTGGATCCAACCATCACATGTTACGATACATGAGTAATGTTTTATAATACTATCATGTACAATGTCTAATAAACATGTCGTATACGATGTAAATATGATAACTATGGAAACATCTCATGACGGGATCTAGAAATACCAATCCGTGTGAGCAACGTGTCGAGAATCAAATATAGCATCACTAAATACGAAAATCATAGCAAAAATCAAATAATAGAAACTATCAGATAATGTAATCGTCTGTCATCCAGAGCAATGAATATGAATTGAGCCTCAAAGTGGAGTCATACAAACCTAGATATAAGATATACATGTTAAATAGAGTTTAACAGTGTTAGACATAGTTTTCTAGTGTGTGATATGCAATCTAGGTCCAATGTTGACTCAAGGTTGACTTCTAGTCAAAATAGTCAACCTTGGTCAACCATGGTCAAATCTAGGTCAAGATAACCTATATCAAGTCCTCACCTACTTAGATACCCTAATCTAGGTATTCACATACCCAACACTACTCTATACATGTATATTTACATATATATTAATATAACAATATAACCTAGACTCTATAGTGGTAATACTCTATATGCTATAGGCTAACTGTCCTTACCTAGGCTATAGGTAATTATATATACTACTAGAAATAATCCATTATACGGCAACCTTAAAATGTCGTTAATAAACCAAATGTTTATTACGGCAATATTAATGTTGCCATATTGTGAATATATTATATGGCAATAATTTATGTTGCCGCAAGGCGTTGCCATAAAAAACGCTTTTTCTTGTAGATATACCTAGACATACACATTACCTTACCTATCTAAGTAATACCCTTATACTTAGACATTATCGTATGGATACATTATTACCTTAGCTTAAGGTAAACATCTATATCAACTTATTCAGTTACAGTTCATCAAAATACCCTCTTGCAATGAATATATATATATTATATATATATATATATATATATATATATATATATATATATATATATATATATATATATATATATATATATATATACCCCTCCCATCTTATTACCTTGACAATTAATCTGTCAAACTCAGATCCGACATTCGAATACCTATAGATATACCCTAACATATATTGGTACCACCAACTAACATATCACTTCCATTTCCCTATGATACCTACAAAACCCAAGGCCTAAGGGCCAATGTCCTGCTGCTGCAATGAGCTGTTGCTCTGCATTGAGTTGCTGATGCTACATCAGCTAAGCAATGATGTTGCTACCTTCTGTTAAGGTTGCAAATACTATTGTTCTGCTACTGCAAGTAAGCCCCAAGCCAAAATCCCATGCCTAAGACACTCAACCACTAACCAGCTAACTGTGGCTAACCATCATCCTAACCACAACCAAATACTAACCAATGTGGTGGATACTAACACCTAATCTAACTAACCCCTTTATAGATACCTTAACATATCTGATAATAAGAATTCAAACTCTAAAATTGAATCTAAAACCTTAAAACAAAACCTAAACTCTAATACCCAAGTCCAAATCCTCTGATCTACTTAGGATACATGATATCCTAACAATTTCTGAAACCTACAGGTATCTTATTTCCCTGAAACCAACTGACACTAACCTCTCAATCCTCTAACACTCACTCGAGCACTCACACATACACTCTGATACATACCAATACTAACCAAGCTAACTCAAATTCCCATAATTCCTAATACACTCAAGGTTCCTAACCAAAATACTAACATACACTAACTCTCTAACCAAGCTAACTCATATATTTCCCCCAAATCTCATCTAAACTAACTAAACCTCACTGATACAAACACTATGTTTGATACCAACATCCTAACACTCTAATTTGCACTAGGCTAACTGAATATTAACCCACACATACTAATGGTCAAAACCCAAGGCCAAGCTGATACTCCCAATATAACCCAAAATGCTAACTAACTCTCTAACACTCTCACAAAAATAACAATGATACCACTCCGATACAGTGAGTATCAGACCTCACATTGCCAAAGAGTGGCCCTTCTCTCTCTCTCTCGACAGAGGCCAAATAGCCAAACCTGAGCCACAACTGGCCTACTTGCCAAATCTTCTCACTTGCCATCTTATTTCCTTCTAACAAACTAGGTCTACCTCTTACTCTATATTTCCTGATTACCTTGTCTTCACTTATACATTTTCTGATACTTAACTAATACCCAAAACCCTAACTGAAATCTCAAGTCAGACCACACTCACTCCCTTCTCGAGCACATGGGCCAAAGGCCAAAAGTCTATGGGACTAAACCCTCTCCTAATGCTGCTGCTAAGGCAGCCTGCAATGGCCAAGCCAAGTGCAGTTGCACAACAAGACAAGGCAATGCCTTTGCCCAGCTGTTGCTGCAAGTACCAAAGTGGTACTAGACAATGGCCTAATGGCAAAACTCTGAATAGATTTTCCTGCTCTCTATCTACTGACAAACTAAAATGATACCTAGGTACAATCATAAGGGCACACAAACACTCACTCCACACACACACACACACACACACACACACACACACACACACACACACACACACACACACACATACATATATATATATATATATATATATATATATATATATATATATGATACTCACATTGAATCCCACACTCCCTACTCATAGACAAAGGGCTAACTGCCTACAGAGCCTTCCTCACTCTTACTACTGTAGTCCAAGTGCTCCACTCTCGAACACAAGTTACAGGTGTTACTACTCTTGCTCGAACCTAAGCCTTACATTCCACACTTCACTCCACAAGCCACTCCTATCAAATTTTCTGAACTGGTCACCCAAACCCCACAAGTCCACATACTGCTATGTGGACAGCCTACTTGGCCTGCCAATACCATGGCCTGCCTGGCCAGGTGGGGCTCAAGAATGAGAGTCCCCTACTCTTTACTGCCTACAAGCAGCACCCCAATACTCTTCACTGGCACTGCCTCTCCCTATTATCTAGTATACTGATACTTTCTTAACTCATATTACTAATATTCTAACTAAAAACCTAAGTCAAGACTCTGTTTCACAGGGTAGTGTCCCACTCTCCCCCTTAATCATATGACACTACTCACTCTCACTCAACACTAAGGGACACTAGGCAAGGTTGAAAATTGGTAACACAGGAAAAAACATGGCCACAAGAGAATAGTAAACACATGCCCAATACCCCTTACATATATACTCATACACATATCTATATACACATATATATACACTTACAGATATAATATTTGAAATCAATAGGCCTATCCTATTGCTAACCAAGCTATACATGGGTCCCAAGACTAAAAACAGAAATCAAATAGCCACTTTGGCATTTCTACAAACAATTGGTGGGCAACACTTGTAATCTCCACAAATCGACACTAAACCTATTGTAGCCATCACAATAGAGCTCATTAGGGCCTCAATACTCTTCCTATTAGTCATGGGAAGGGTCTCCTACATAAATGCATGAATTTGAACCATAAAAATGGAAATTTAGAGGATTATACCTATGTAGGAAGAAGCCTACACCAAGTTCTACGAATTTGGAAAATATGGATGAAGAATGAGCTCTCCAATCCTTACTAAAGCCTTCACCAAGCCTCCTAGAGCTCCCCTATGCCTTTGCACAACAAATGGAGGAAGGAGGAGACAATTTGGGAAGGTTTGGAATGAAAGAAATGTGTGAAAACCCTAGAAATGAATGGTGGCTGCCATTGGGGTTTAAGGGGGTTTAATGGGCTCTAGACTAGCCATAATCTCTTCATTACACTTAGTATTAGGTAGATCCCTAAGTGGATTAAGTAGTTTGACCCTAATTAAGGCTTGTATCCAACTTGGTAATGACTAGAGTCTAATTAATCAAACTAATTGGTCAAGTCAATCTAATGGGGTCTACCATGACTAATGAATAGCTAGACTACTAATAAATATAACCATCATATAAAAAGAGAAAAAAAATATAAACGACAAAAATGCCCTTGTTCTAGAAAAGTGGTAGTGACATCGGTATCTTTTGTACAGTAAATCAACAGAAAATGAAGCTGAGGCAGTCCCTCTACATACTTAACAAGGAATACTTGCCTCAGTCTCGATACTCGCAAAGACACGATTTCGATATAGGTTTCAGGTCACCTCCATGTAGGCATAAGAAGTCTCGCTCCTCACCTCGACAACCTAGGCTCGGGTCCGGAAAGCTCCCACGAGGGTCGTATGAGAGTTAGAGAGAGATCATGAGAGAAATGACTGTCTTAAGAGATAAGAGGGGAGTAATCGAAAAAGAAAGAATGAATTGAGGTGATCGGAGAGAAAGAGAGGAGAAAGAATTACATTAGATGGGAGAGACTAGGGTTTTCATGGTTTATATATAAACCATCAAAACGAATCATGACCGTTCGATTTGATCAAATGGCTATAAATGAAGTTTTATGGACAAGATTCTTTGGACCGGTACCGACAGTAAACTACCACGATGGAAAAATTCGGGAAATAGGGACTTAGGGTGATATGTTTTTCAACCGATCCTATTTCGGCTTCTCTACAAGTCGTGGGTTGAGCATAAAGCCATAAAAAATTATTAAGTTGTACAAGTCCTTAGTTTGATTTCTTAGTTCGATTTGCGATACCACGACACGAAATCAAGTCAAGGATAACTCAGATATACAAGCCCTAGTCTAGAAATCCAAATCCATGAATACGGTAAAAAAAAAAAAAAAAAAAAAAAACTAAGTTACGAAATCAAAATACGGAATCGCAAAACAAGATATGACAAATATTAAAATATGAAGAAAAAAAATAAAGGAATTATGACATTAAATATTCAAAATTTAAAAACATAAAATTCTAGAAATGTATCTCATATTTTATCCAAAAAAATTCTGAGTCAATTGTTTGAATTATTTTTTTCAATTCATCCATGTTATGGATGGGCTAACGGATTAAATAAAAGTATATTTGTCACACATTTTTCCTGATAGCAAAATATATGTAAAAATTATATTAAGTACTTCAGTACAAGAAGTAAAGGTAGTTGAAGGTGCTATATGAATTCTCGGGACGGTTTTAATTAGTAGTCCATGTGAGGACAGGCGTGAGAACCATGCTAACAGTTGCAGTCATTTATTGCTCCCTCTAGCCGTCTTAGGACATCAATGATGCAATAAGAAATGGCTCGGAGAAATTAAAGACTACACATGGGCCAATTCAAGCTTCTAGTCAAAAGCTACGGGATGCAGTGCAGCTGCACATTGTACTTGTGTGGAGGGGAAGTAGCTAGGGGTGCAATTCGGACATGTTACATCCAAATATGATCGGATAAACCTGTTAATGGGTTAGGGTTGAAAATATTTGGAGGTCGGATTCTGATTGAAATATTTTAATTCTATCAAAAATTGGATTGTCTTGAATTCATATGTATATATGTCAGGTAACTCAAAGAATCAGAAATCCGACACACACACATACATATATCCTAAAAAAAAATTAACCGAACTCTTCAACTTCTTATCATAAATCTCATTTCCATTTGTATTTTGTAATAAATGAGGCAAAGTTGCTATTAGATTATGTGTTTAATATTAATTATCATATTAGGGTCCGAAAAAATCGATGAACCTGACCCAACCCATTGAACTTGGATCCATTTATGTTCCTCCTGGCTCGGTCTCGGGTTTTATATGTTGAACTTGAAGTCAGGTTGAACTTGGGCTCGGACTTGTCACGTCCCGACCCGAAAATTTGCTCGTTCTCGCATCAATTTATTCGAATCATCGTCCTCGCTGGGACGTGATATCGTACGAGTATGGAGTTGTACTCGTACAAGGCAAGATGACAAGTTCTCAAATAATTATCTTTGATTTGATATTTACAACTAAAGAAAACAGAGTATACGAAACAATTCTCTTTTATTCAATAAATGAACTGAGGTTACAAAGGCTTTCAATAGCCCAATCGAATTTGCCAGATTGGCTACAACACTCAAGTTCTCTCTTGCCCACAAAGAATTTTACCGTTCCATACATCATGCCTTCTATATCTCGGCCACATCAATCCAGTTGCAAGTCCGAGCTTCAATACGATCGCACGCTTCAAACGCCACGACATTTCATGCCTCAGAGCGATCAAGCGAAGCTCCGCCGTGAGCAGACCATTCTCTGAATCTGCTAGCAAACTAGTAGAAGATTAGTACTTTCGTCCTCGCTATACTGATCAAAGACCCACATAACTAAATCGACATTTAGTAATGTATTGATTCATACAACATATTGTTTAGTTATCTTTCTATGTCCTCCTTAGGATCTGTTTCATGGCATATTAGAAAGTAATCAAGCATGATATCATGGCAAGCATGTTATATTCTATTTCTTAAGCAAGCAAGCAAGCAATAGCACTCTCGTGTTATTTCGTGACTTCTTACCACATCGACGCATTCGCCCTTGCACCAACACAAGGTGAATATGCGTCATTCCTTCCATGTCATGTTATAAGTGCTCTGTACAGGATCTATTGGTAATTTTTGGTAATTTTTAAATTTCGTAATTTAGGTATATGACCGTACTTGACATTTTGTAATTTTTAAATTTCGTATTTGTTTCAAATTTTATTTAATTTATGGACTTTGGTTGGCCTTAGTTGTTTAGGCCTGACATTTGATTATTGTCTCTATTGAATTGTTATTAATATTATTTTATTATTATTATTGGAGTTCATTTGATTAGCTTCCCATTATTATTATTATTATTACTATTATTATTATTATTATTTTTTTTTTTTTTTTATTATTATTATTATTATTATTATTATTATTATTATTATTATTATTATTATTACTATTTTCTAATAAAACCTAACACAAACACTAACCTAACCCCCAACTCTCCCCTTTCCTCCCTTCTCACACACAGCCCCCTCTCCAATTTCTCATTTCCCTCTCTCTCTCTCTCTCTCTCTCTCTCTCTCTCTCTTTCTCTCAGCTCACTTCTGTCTCTCACTCTCGACCTCCCCCCTCTCCTTCCAGGTCTCTTCCATCCGGCGCCACGGCCGCCCCTTAGCCGGTAACACCGCCTGCACCACCACTACTAAAATCTGTCAATTCAGCGACGCGTAAAGACGTCGCTAATAAGGGAAAATACGTCGCTAATTTCTATTAGCGACGTATTTAGCGACGTTTTCAAGTAGTCGGGATTAACCTAGTCGCTAAACAAGAAAATGTCGCCATACGTCGCTATTGCGACGAGCTTTAGCGACGTGTCCACGTCGCTAATTTAGCGACTGCCAGCGACATAAAACGTCATAATTTACCGACGTAATCTAGCGACGTTGAGCGACTTGACATGCATCGATGCTGACCTGGCTTGAGAGCCATATGGCGACGTTCTGCGACTTTTCTACGTCGCTACAGTACCGACGTTTAGTGACGATCAGCGAAGATATTTCTCACAGTTAGCGACGTTGTTAGCGACGTTGATAGCGACGTTTTTGTCGTCGCTGACCGTCGGTAATTGTCGCTGAACGTCGCTAATATTAAAAATAATTAAAAAATACAGCATTTGCAGCATCCTCCACACCATTTGTTACAGCAACAACGGTGTGTATCACGAACACAGTATCAAACAACACAGATACACACAATCACGAACACGTTTGAAACACAATCTCATCAATCAACACAGATATATAAAAATTTGTAACAACAATGTCAAACATAATGGTCCACAACTTAATTGCCAAGTATGGGAACGAATGGCTCAGAACACAACCTAAAATTCATTTTAGCATACATTAGTGTGAATCATCTATGTTCTGTACATATGGTGTAGTATATGTTCTTATCGTATGTAGTATCTGAAGAATGTAACAGAATCAAGATGAACTCACATAATGTAATACTAAGACGTCATCTACTACTATATATATAAGATATAGTGATAGGTTGTCGTATCATCATTGCCGAGAGGTGAGGGTCGGAGGACAGTCAACTTTATCTACGGCTACATAGTATCTGCCTCGCCAGTCGAATGGCTGCAGGGACCATGTCCTGATCACGATGTCGTACCTTAGATTAATGCAAATGGAGCTGGAGCCAAAATACAGAAACTAAAATATGATATCCACCTGAAGTGTAGAGTCAGGGGAGAAGAACTTTTCCACCCTCTCCCTCTCTCGCGCTATCAACGTCACAATTTTTCTACCTCAAGTTCTGATCAAGCATCTTCCTTCTCCTCTCCTCCACCATGGCTCTGAACCCATCTGCTCCTCCCTACTTCCCTTCTTCTTATTTGACTCTCTCAGGCACATATGATATCCAGCTCAAGTGTAGAGTCGGGGAAGAAGAAGTGGACAGGAAGAGGAGTGGGAAGCAGTACAGCCGGCGGCATGACCCGGAGGAAGTACAGAGGTTTTCTTCAACATACATAGAAGAATATAAGGATATATCTTTTCACAACATATCACCTTGTCAAAGACCCTTAATATGACAACCATGTTACCGCGGTGTCGGAAGACTAACATGTCATAATTTTCTAAGCCGTGTGTTTTGACATAATCCTCCAACCGAATTTCAGTTCTATGTAATAATGCAAGATTACGACATAGGAGGAAAGAGTTAGGAGGATTATGCCAAAACACACGGCTTAGAAAATTATGACATATTAGTCTTCCGACACCGCGGTAACATGGTTGTCACATTAAGGGTCTTTGACAAGATGACATATTGTGAAAAGATATATCCTTATAGTTTTTCTACGTATGTTGAAGAAAACCTCTGTACTTCCTCTGGGTCATGCCGTCGGCTGTGCTGCTTCCCCCTCCTCTTCCTGTCCACTTCTTCTCCCCCGACTCTACACTTGAGCTGGATATCATATGTGCCTGAGAGAGTCAAATAAGAAGAATGGAAGTAGGGAGGAGCAGATGGGTCCATAGCCATGGTGGAGGAGAGGAGAAGGCAAAACGGAATCAACATTGTCTTCCGGATCGTCCTCATCAAGGCATAACGGGCTGCTCAGCGTGCCCAGCTTCTTCAACTTCTCGCTGGCTGCAGAGTCGAAATAGGAACGGGCCCTCTTTGCCGGTCCGGAGCTCTGACTCGCACTCGTCGCCGTGCTACCGGTTTCCTCTTCTCCTCTGACGCGGGTCATAAGAGAAGAAATTTTGTACCTCTTCTTCATATAAACATCATTGCCGCCTTGTACTCGAGCCTAGCCTCCTCGTCTGTGACGCTATCCAACTTCTTGGAGTCATCGAAGAAGGAGTCGAATGAGTCGGCGGTGATAGCAGATGATTGCAAGACAGGGAGCAAAAAGACAGGCGAAGAAGAGGACGATACGAGTCGAACGGGAGATTCAAGTGACAATGTAGGCACCAAGAAGTCGGATAGCATCACAGACGAGGAGGCTCGAGTACAAGACGGCAATGATGTTTATGTGAAGAAGAGGTACAAAATTTCTTTTCTTATGACCCGCGTCAGAGGAGGAGAGGAAACCAGTAGCGCGGCGACGAGTGCGAGTCAGAGCTCCGAGCCGACAAAGAGGACCCGTTCCCATTTCGACACTGCAGCCAGCGAGAAGTTGAAGAAGCTGGGCACGCTGAGCAGCCCGTTATGCCTTGATGAGGACGATCTGGAAGACAATGCTGATTCGGTTTTGCCTTCCTTGGATGGTATTGATTCTGTAGATCTGTGTATAAAAGAGGAAGAGATTGGGAGTAGAGTGGACCCGGAGGGAAATGAGAGATTGGAAGCTGGGTCAATATCCAAGAAGCGAAAGAGAGTCGAGGATTCTGATAGGTTGTCGTATCATCATTGCCGAGGGATGAGGGTCGGAGGATAGTCAACTTTATCTACGGCTACATAGTTTCTGCCTCGCCAGTCGAATGGCTGTAGGGACTATGTCCTGATCACCATGTCGTACCATAGATTAATGCAAATGGAGCTGGAGCCAAAATACAGAAACCAAAATACAAAATATAGAATCCAAAATACAAAATACAAAATATAGAAACCAAAATACAAAATACAAAAACCAAAATACAAAATACAGAAACCAAAATACAAAATACAGAAACCAAAATACAAAATATAGAATCCAAAATAGGACCCTCTGTGAGAACGGATGGCTCAGAACACAACCCAACCGGAGAGGATAATCTGAGAGGGACGTATATTCTGAGAGATCACCTTTACAAGAATTATATCAGTAGTGGGATCGAGTGTTGGAGGAGATATTATCAAAGTATACATCCTACTCAGATGGGTCTCTCACCATTACTAATTTTTTCTGACAGCATGGTGGATGTGCTCCGTCCACAGATTCTTGCTCCGAGCCAAAACTTTGTCCCGAAGCTCAAGTGGACATCCTTGGTGTAGAGCTCGAGTGAGAGGTTTCTGACAGCGTGGTAGTCTCCTTTGTTAAAGTATCCGTGCTCGTCCCACATCCTTGGTGTCCACGCTCTCGTGTCCCCTGCGGCGAGTCCACTGTCAGTCTCGTGTCCCCCGCAGCGAGTCCATGCTCTCGTGGACACGAACTAGAAGTGAGAGAGAGAGAGCTAGAAGACGAGGAGAAACTGGAGAGGAGCTACCAGAGGAAGGAGGAGGAGGAAAAGGAGGAGCTACCTGAGGAAGGAGGAGGAGGAGAAGGAGGAGACCGGAGGAGGGAGATCGCCGGAGGAGCCCCGCAGAGGAGGAGGGAAATCGTCGGAGGAGCGTCGCGGAGGAGGAGCGCGCCCAAAATTGGGGGGAAAAAATTGTGAAATGATCGAAAAGGAAACCCTCGCTGGCTATATGAAACGTTTAGCGACGTCCGCCTAGGACGTCGCTAAACGTCGCTGATATATAATAAATAGCGACGCAACTTAAAATGTGTCGCAAAACATCGCAATATCAGCAACGAGTACCGACGAACTTGCGAGCACTACCCCATTTAACAAAATGTAGACGCTAGACGTCGCTATTAGTCGCTGTTGGCGACAAACAGCGACGTCTTATATTAACATCGCTAAAACCCCAAACATTAGCGACGAAATTTCACGGAGTCACTAAATACGTCGCTAATTTGACTTATTTTGGTAGTGCACCTTCACCACCACTTCCACGGCCACCACCCTCGTCGTCGTCGTCGTCGTCTTCATCCGCCACCATTTCCATGGCCGGTACCACCGCCTTCGCCGCTATCACCCACGAGCGCCACCACCACTATATCCACAGTCGTCGCCACCATCATCGTCGCCTCCCCTTTCCCCGTGGCTGCCGTGAGCCTCTACGAGCCCCGGCCGCTGTTGTTGTCCATTCTCCTCCGCCAGCGGCCAACCGCCTAGCCGAGCCCCCGCCCCCCCCCCCCCCCGTCGAGCTTCCCCGATGGCTCCTCCAGCTCCTATGCCTCCCTCTTTTCCTTCTTCCCTTCGGCCATCGTACTCGGGACAGCACCAGCCTCGAGCAGTGAGCCTCCTCGGCCCCCTCGGGCAGTGTGCCCTCGTTTCTTGTGTACTGTGGGATGCGTGCACCTTGGTGTACGTGTCCATTTCAATTTTTGTGTTGCCTTAGACAGCGGGACGCCTCGAGCCCCGTGCTGCCTCAGGCAAGGTGCCATCTCGCTTTGTGTGTTATCTCAATTTTTGTGTCTCGGTCTTTGTGCCTACCTCGTGATTTGTGTCGCACCGATTTGCATGCATATACCGATTTACGTGTCGTATTGGCACACGTGCCAACTTAGACTTCGTGTCATCTCGATTCGTGTGCGTACCTCGATTTACGTATCGTACTGATTCATACGCCATCCCGATATTCGTGATCCCTCGATCTACGTGCACGTTTCGGTTTGTGTGCCTGAATCGATCTACGTGCACGTCTCGAGTTATATGTACGTTATGTTTCTCGTTCATCTCGATCTTCATGTCATCTCGATTCTCGTATGTGACTCGATTTACATACGCATTTCAGTTTACGTGTCCGTATCGATTCACGTACCTCGATTTTCGTGCCAGCTCTTGCACTTCTTGCGAAACCTACACGGTATAGCCTTCTGCCATCATTATGCTTCCTATTATTAATTTATTATTATATGCTAATAATTGTTTATTGTGTATTCTGAGGATCTCCGATGGACGTGCTACCTTGTATCCCGGTCGCCGAAGCCTTACCTAGCCAAGCCCTCTAGACAAGTGCCCCTTGCTCATCGACGGCTCTTGCCCTCTCTCCTGGATTTTATTATTTTAATTAATTGCAATTATAAATATATAACCATGAGTAGCGTAGCATAGTAGTAAAACTGCCATGATGATAACTTAGGATAGCTTGGTTCGATACTGGGTCAGGCCATATCGGATAACTCGGACGGGTCATCCACACCTCCGAGGACACGAGCGCGACTCACGAGTATGGACTGTCCCCATATACGCGTGTCCGACTCGCGGTCGGGTGACGGCTTTGGCTAGCTATTTCTATGACTGTGTTTGTGGCTTGGATAGGAATGTGGGTCCGTGATGCGCCCTGCATGGCGATTCTTGTTGAATGTGTTGGCTTGGCACCCAGTATGCATCGTAGTGCTGATGGAGGCCGAGACTTAATGTTCTCGGATATGGTTTGGTTTCCAGTATGCATTGTAGTACTGCTGGAAGCTGAGACTTAGTGTTCTCAACCTGCTATTCTGCGACGGGTTGTGCCGAGTGGATTTAGCCCCAATTCGTTGGGTGCTTCCGTCCAGAATACAAAGGAGACTCTGCCAAATTTTTCCAGAATTTCTAGTCGGGAATTTGGTTCGAAGATTTGGGCAGAACCGTTCCTTTGGTTTCTGAACCAGACTCATGCACATTTATTGTAATATAGTATTACTTGATCTCAGTACCGGCTAGGTAGACTCCTGACTAGAATAGTCGCCTATTTACTTGACATGTCTTGTTCGTCGGACAGCGTAAGGAGCACGATTCCACTCGAGAGACGATATGCAACTTTGGTCCTTGTTTGGTTTAAGGGTTGTGGATCTGTTCTATAGTGGTTCATGCAATCCTTGCCATTTTTCGACGACATTAATTAATAAACTCTTGTACCCTGACCATTCATTCTAGGAGTTATCCTAGTATAGCCAGATAAGGCTGATAGTTTTCTTATGTATCGAAATTGTGACCTTGGAAATATTTAGATTACGTATTATTAGAGGATTGATCTGGAATAATGTATTGGTAGACTCATTGGATTCCTGGAGTTTGATTATTGGGCGAATGTTTCGCGGAACAAGGAAGAGAACGAGGATATTGATATATGATTTTTACTCGACTTTCCAAGCGCCAAAAATTTGGTACCATTGTTGTATCCCGATAGTTGGGAGACTTAGTTGCTGATAGCCTGTGATCATTGACTCAGAGAATTCTTATAAGCCAGAGGGCCTAGCATTGTCTATAGTGATTAGCCTAGTACCAAGTGATCGTATTTTTCTGATATGATATTTATTCCATCGGGGATGGAAAGACTATTGATAGATTGATCCGGTAGGTAGATCGACTTGATGATTATAACTGTAGACCCTCATGTGTACTTGATATGCTATTATAGTAGAGATTTCGATCGTGTACTTGACCTGAAACCCCTGCCACGAGGTAGACAGAGGATTTAATGCGATTGAACGATTAACCATATTCCTGACTTGACTGCTTGAACCCGTGCTGGTATTATTCTATGTGTACACTGAGGTGCTATCCTACGTGTGCATTGAGGTGCTATTCTATGCGTACACTGAGGTGCTACATGATTATATGTGTTATATTATAGTGCTTTCATCTTCCAGCACAGACATGGTAGTTGGCCTGTAGTTTCAGCCTGGTTAGGACTGATTGACTACTTGCTGTATTACACTAAGAATAAATCCAGATTTGAGACTTTCAGTATCGAGGTGGATTCGTACTTAGTGTACCCGTACTAAGGTACGACATCTAGGAGGATGAGCATGTGACTACGGCATGTGATTCCAGATAAATGTAGGATTAATCTAGGCAACTAAAGATGGTGGAAGCATTGGGAGGGAGCAGAATCTCGAGATCATGTATGCCAGCCGCCATAGGTGTTATGATTACCTGTCTAGCGTAAGGCTGACCGCCCCGGATATTGTCATCGTCCACAATAGCGGATGGCAATATCCGACTACTATATGTACTACCATATGATTGATCTGTTTCACACGGTTGCCTTTGAGGGATCGGTGCTTATCCATGTGCTATGCATTATTATATGGCCTCGTTAGCCCTGTTGGACATAGCACGATCTGAGGATTCTTATATTGCATTATTGGGGTAACCCAACCTTCAAGTAGATAACCGTAGACATTTGAGTGGCCACTTTTTCACCTAAATTATATGGCCTATTGCTTGCTAAGCTGGCTGGCGCATAACGCTATCCCGGCACAGTAATTCATTCTTTTGTTCTTGTTTGATGTTGGGGTGGGTTACTGTTTCGATGACAGACTACGCATTTCAGTTGACGATGCAAGCATTAGTGGATGTTATGATGACTGTGATGATTATTGGTTACTTTTATATTAGTTGTTGGATTGCTGCCTTATATTTTATAATCGTGCATTGGTACCACATGATCCTTTACCCTCTTTTACTGTTCATATATGCTATTCCTGTCATATTTTATCCAGCTGGCTTTTCTTTGCCCGTTATTGAGAGCCTTTCTTTCTGGTACTTGCTACGGTTGGCCTGACCAACCCTAGATTATTTTCAGATTAACTGTGACCGACCCTGTGGATCTTCCAGACTTGACTTAGAGGATGTGCTTCAGTTCCCGACCATAATAGGAACTGTGGGAAGGTATACTCATCAACATTATTATCTGGTACTATATATTTTTTGATTATCATATGAGTATTTCCTGCTTTCCATACGATTATCTCTCTTGTAGTTATTTTATTGTTATTGTCTGTGGATATGAGATCAGATTTAGGCCATAGACTGCTTGCATGCTAAGATACCCAACAAGATTGACAGCCACAATCATCGTATGACGTCTTCATACCTTATACGGTGTAGCTGGCCTACGTTCGTCCCCGTATTTCGGTACTAGGGCGTGATAAGGTTTTAGTGGTAGCCCACGCAGGTCTCGATTTGAGATATTGTTGGGTATCACATGATTATTGATCTCAGTCTACTATTCCTTTGGATTCTAACTTGCAACACTTGCCCTTCGCTCCCTTGAACTTGTGAATTGGTCCTCATCTCTACCTGGACCTATTTTGCTTTACCCTGTCTTATTCGTTGTTATCTACCTATTATTCCTTGTTTTGAGAGGCATGGTCCTATTGTTGGTGATGTTGATCACGTTGTCAGATAAGACGTTGTCTTGTCTTCATCCTTGGGTTACTTGTTATTTATCTTGGGTTTTGTACTCTCTACCAAAGCATCGCCTTGTTTGGTTCTCCTCTCATCCATTTCGTGCATTGACTTAGTGTTGACTTAGTATCATTATCGCCCTCTTCGAGCATTGACTTGATTGTTGTGGAATGAAGATTTTATCAGGACTCTTAGACTGGATATTTTAACATTCGTTGAGTATCTAGTGGATATTCTTGTATCAATTCAGCTCCTTTGATTCTGGACAATTTTGCAATCATGATTATCTGTTTCAGATATTATTTTGATTATAGATACACTCTCCATATATTATGTTTTGATATGGTTTTTGGTTTGCATATTTCCTAGAAAACTACATTGTCGTTATTATTGAAGATGTTTTTGGATGTATGTTATCATTGTCCTGGATTTTGGATTTTGATTATTTTCTAGGACTGTCTTGTTATATTGTTAGATGTTTTATGATTTTAGTGACTTGGACATTGAGCTATGGATTTGAATCGTTTTGGATATTTGTCAAGAGTGACCGGATGACCCTAGTATACCTTGATGGCCCGGTAGCGAAAGTTGCAGCCGCTCGATTATAGTGCCACGGTGAATCTTTTGTAGCCATTATGGATGGTGTGGCAGAGAATGACCGTGACACCCCATATGATCTGGTGTAAGGAAACTATTGTCGTCGGTTTGAGACAAATATCCAAGATTTTATGATTTTTTGTGGATTTTCATGCAATTGGGATTTCAGGTTTTCTGATATTGTTATTGATATTTGGTACTCATTTTGATTTATGGAGTTATTTTATACATGTGAGATTTTGATTTTTTGAGATTCTTTCAGTGTTTTGGATTTACTTTAAGAGTTGATTTATGTTGTTAGACATTGTTCTCCTTGATGTTTTCATATGGAGATTTTGTTCATTTTTAGTTGTATTATTTGATTTCTGCAAGGTGGGTAGAGTTTTCATGACATATATATACTAGTTTTGAAAATCATATTTTTTAGCGATTTCGAAATTTCGAGGACGAAATTTTTGTATGGTGTGTAGAATATCACATCCCAAATTTGAAAATAGGTATATGACTGTACTTAACATTTGGTAATTTTTAAATTTCGTATTTGTTTCAAATTTTATTTATTTTATGGACTTTGGTTGGCCTTAGTTGTTTAGGCCTGACATTTGATTATTGTCTCTATTGAATTGTTATTAATATTATTTTGTTATTATTATTGGAGTTCATTTGATTAGCTTTCCATTATTATTATTATTATTATTATTATTATTATTATTATTATTACTATTTTCTAATAAAACCTAACACAAACCCTAACCTAACCCCCAACTCTCCCCTTCCCTCTCTCCTCACACACAGCCGCCCCCTCCCCCTTTCTCATTTCCTTCTCTCTCTCACAGCTCACTTCTCTTTCTCACTCTCGACCTCCCACTCTCCTTCCCGATCTCCTCCATCCGGCGCTACCTTCGCCCCTTAGCCGGCACCACCGCCTGCACCACCGCCTGCACCACCTTCACCACCACTTCCACGACCACCACCCTCGTCGTCGTCGTCGTCTTCATCCACCACCATTTCCATGCCCGACACCACCGTCTTCGTCGCCATCACCCATGAGCGCCACTACCACTACATCCATAGCTGCCACTACCACTACATCCACAGCCGCCACCACCATCATCGTCGCCTCCCCTTTTTCCTGTGGCCGCCGTGAGCCTCCGCGAGCCCTGGCCGCTTTGCTTTCCGTTCTCCTCTGCCAGCGGCCGACCGCCTGGCCGAGCCCCCCCCCCCCCCCCGTCGAGCCCCTCCCCCCCGTCGAGCTTCTCCGACGGCTCCTCAAGCTCCACTGCCTCCCACTTTTTTTTCCTCCGGTCGCCGTGCTCGGGGATAACACCAGCCTCGAGCAGTGTCCCCTCGGCATGCGTGCCCTTCGGGCAGTGTGCCCTTGTTTCCTGTGCACTTCGGGACGAGTGCACCTTGGCGTACGTGTCTGTTTCAATTTTTGTGCTGCCTCGGTACACGTGCTGCCTTGGGCAGCAGGATGCCTCGAGCACCGTACTGCCTTGGGCAACGTGCCATCTCTCTTTGCGCGTTGTCTCAATTTCTATGTCTTGGCCTTTGTGCCTACCTCGTGGTTTGTGTCGTACTGATTTGCATGCATGTACCAATTTGTATGCCGTATTAGTTTGCGTGCCACCTTGGACTTCGTGTCATCTCGATTCGTATGTGCGCCTCGATTTACATGTCACGTTGATTCGTGCGGCATCCTGATATTCGAGATTCCTCGATCTACGTGTACGTCTTAGTTTGCGTGCCCGAATCGATCTACGTGCATATCTCGATTTATGTGCACGTTATTTTTTTCGTTTGTCTCGATCCTTGTGTCATATTGATTCTCGTACGTGTCTCAATTTACGTGCGCATTTCAGTTTGCGTGTCCGTATTGATCCGTGTGCCTCGGTTTCTGTGCCAGCTCTTGCGAAACCTATACGGTATAGCCTTCTGCCATCCTTGTGCTTTCTATCATTAATTTGTTATTATATGCTAATGATTGTTTATTGTGTATTCTGAGGATCTCTGATGGACGTGCTACCTTGGATCCCGGTCGCCGAAGCCTGGGTTACCTAGCCTAGCCCTCTAGGCAAGTACCCCTTACTCATCGACGGCTCTTACTCTCTCTCCGAGATTTTATTATATTTAATTAATTGAAATTGCAAATGTATAACCATGAGTAATGTAGCATAGTAGTAGAACTGCCACGATGATAACTTAGGATAGCTTGGTTTGATACCGGGTCAGGCTGTATTGGACAAATCGGACAGGTCATCCATACCTCTGAGGATACGAGCATGACTCACGAGTATGGACTATCCCCATATGCCCCGTGTCCGACTCGCGGTCGGGTGACAGCTTTGGCTAGCTATTTTTGTTACTGTGTTTATGGCTTGGATAGGACTGTAGGTCCGTGATGTGCCCTGCATGGCGATTCTTGTTGTATGTGTTGGCTTGGCGACCAGTACGCATCGTAGTGCTGATGGAGGTCGAGACTTAGTGTTCTCGACTATGGTTTTGTTTACAGTACGCATTATAGCACTGCTGGAAGCTGAGACTTAGTGTTCTTATCCTGCGATTCTGCGGCGGGTTGCGCCAAGTGGATTTAGCCCCAATTCGCTGGGTGCTCCCATCCAGAATACAAAGAAGACTCTGCCGAATTTTTCCAGAATTACCGGTCAGGAATTTGGTTCGAAGATTTGGGCAGAACCGTTCCTTTGGTTGCTGAACCAGACTCATGCACATTTATTGTAGTATAGTATTACTTGATCTCAGTACCTGCTAGGTAGACTCCTGACTAGATTAGTCGCCTAGTTACTTGGCATGTCTTGTTCGTCTGATAGCGTAAGGAGCGCGGTTCCACTCGGGAGATGGTCTGCAACCTTAGTTCTTGTTTGGTTTAAGGGTTGTGGATCTGTTCCAGAGTGGTTCATGTAATCCTTGCCATTTTTTGGTGGCATTAATTACCCTGGCCATTCATTCTATGAGTTTCCTAGTATAGCCAGATAGGGCTGACAGTTGTCTTATGTATCGAAATTGTAACCTTGGAAATATTTAGATTGCGTATTATTGGAGGATTGATCTGGAATAATGTATTGGTAGACTCATTGGATTCCTGGAGTTTGATTATTGTGCGAATGTTTTACGAAACAAGGAAGAGAACGAGGATATCGATATATGATTTTTATTCGACTTCCTAAGCGTCCAAAACCTGGTACCATTGTTGTATCCCGGTAGTTGGGAAACTTAGTTGCTGATAGACTGTGATCATTGACTCGGAGGATTCTTGTGAGCCAGAGGGCCTAGCATTGTCTATTGTGATTAGCCTTGTACCAAGTGATCGTATTTTTCTGATATGATATTTATTCCATCGGGGATGGGAAGACTATTGATAGATTAATTCGGTGGGTAGACCGACTTGATGATTAGAGCTGTAGACCCCCATGTGTACTTGAGATGCTATTATAGTAGAGATTTCGACCATGTACTTGACCTGATACCCCTGCCTTGAGGTGGACAGAGGATTTAATGCAATTGACCGATTGACCATGTTCTTGACTTGACTACTTGTACCCGTATTGGTATCACTCTATGTATGCACTGAGGTGCTATCCTACGTGTGTACTGAGGTGTTATTCTATGTGTGCACTGAGGTGCCACATGATTCTATGTATTATATGACAATGCTTTCATCTTCTAACACGGACATGATAGTTGGCCTGTAGTTTTAGCGTGGTTAGGAATAATTAACTGCTTGCTGTATTACACTAAGAATGAATCCAGATTTGAGACTTTCAGTGTCGAGGTGGATTCGTACTTAGTGTACCCATACTGAGGTACGACATCTAGGAGGATGAGCATGTGACTGCGGCATGTGATTTCAGATAAATGTTGCATTAACCTAGGAAACTAAAGATGGTAGAAGCATTGGGAGGGAGCAGAATCTCGAGATCGTGCATGTTAGCCGCCACGGGTGTTATGATTACCTGTCTAGCGCAAGACTGACCGCCCTGGATATTGTTATCGTCCACAATAGCGGATGGCAGTATCTGACTACTATATGTACTAACATATGATTGATCTGTTCCTCACGGTTGCCTTTGAGGGACCGGTGCTTATCCATGTGCTATGCATTATTATTTGGCCATATTAGCCCTTGGACATAGCACGATCTGAGAATTCTTATATTGCATTGTTAGGATAACCAAACCTCCACATAGATAGCTGTAGACATTTGATTGGCCGCTTATTCACCTAAATTGTATGGTTTGTTGCTTGCTAAGTTGGTTGGCATGTATCGTTGTCCCGACACGATAATTCATTCCCTTGTTCTTGTTTGATATAGGCGTGGGTTACTGTTCCGATGACAAACTACGAGTTCCAGTTGGCGATGCAAGTATTAGTGGATGTTAGGATGACTGTGATGATTGATGGTTACTTACGTATTAGTTGATGGATTGTTATCTTATATTCTGTAATCGTGCGTTGATATCGTACGATCCTTTACCCTCTTTTACTGTTCATATATGTTATTCATGTTATATTTTATCCTGCTGGCTTTTTTTCGCATGTCCTTGAGCCTTCCTTTCTGGTACTTGCTACAGTTGGCCTGACCAACCCTGGATTGTTCCCAGATTGCCTGTGACCGACCCTGTGGATCTTCCAGACTTGACTTGGAGGATGTGCTTCAGTTCTCGACCATGCTAGGAACTGTGAAAAGGTATACTCATCTATATTATTATCCGATACTGTAGATTTTTTTATTATCATATGAGTATTTTCTGCTTTCCATATGATTATCTCCCTTGTAGTTATTTTATTGTTATTGCCTGTGGATATGAGATCAGATTTAGGCCATAGACTGCTTGCATGCTAGGATACCCAACAAAATTGACAGCTACGATCGTCGTATGACGTCTTCATACCTTATACGGTGTTTGCTGGCCTACGTTCGTCCCTGTATTTTGGTACTAAGGCATGACATATTATTCCTACACTTTCGATCCGTCGTTCCTTAACTATATGAAGGTCACTGGCTTTAACACCATAATGAACATCAAGGTACGAACGGTGACTACTTCAGCCTAGGGTGCTAATTCCATGCCCTGAAGTACTCATTCCGAATAATACAGGTATTTGTGACGCTCTATTTCAATGGTAGGTCGCAAACCTAATAGATTGAAATATCCTACTAATACCCATCTCAAATTCCCTTTCTAGATCGAACGGGTTTCGGCAACCGTCTACTACATTCGGGGGATAACAAAACTTATGCACAAGTTGTCCGTGACCATGCAACGTGTCAAAGTCATACAAACAGGCAATTCGCCTATCTCTATTTCTATTGGCACAATGCCCCAACTCAATGTTCATCAACGAATGTCCCAAGGGCCATAAATATTTCCAAGGCACCATGACATATTCGATAATTCTGCCACATTTGTGCCACAACTATTCTCTTCTTCACAACGAAGCCATCTATCGTAAGTCTTGTGTACGTACACACGCTTTGATATAGTTATTCGACATTCAATTGAGTCGTGCATTCGATGTACGCCTCGGTTGAGTATTTCCATGTTCTACGCCTTAGTGTTCAATGGGTTAGACTTATGTTCCTTCCCTCCGACTCGTACTACTGAGGCACGCCTCGATAGGGTATTCAATGTTCTATAGCTCGTGCACTAAGGCACTCGCACCGATATAGTCTTTTAATGTTTTAGCATACTAACTTGTGCACGGAGGGTACGAATGACTTATGAGCTGAGGCACTGATATAGTTATCCCATGTTCTTATGGCTTGCGCACCGAGGCGCTCGCCTTTGCAATATTCAATGTTCAATAGCGACTCGTACATTTGATGTACGTTTCATTCAATTGTTCTATCTAGTGTTCGACACGCACTATGTTCATCCCTCAATCGAGCCATGCCCGTGCACTCGATAGGTTAACTTAGCATACAATGGTACATTTTGATTAAGCATGACGGACTAGGAAAGAAGAGTCAAAGTCCCTCCACCTTAAGTCGATATGTCTTGTCATTTCGCCAAGCCAATACGGCTCGATTTCATATCTTTGTTTGCACGGCCAACTCCTCTGACTTAGCCATTCGAGCACTTCGTGCTACGTTGAATTATCTAAACGATTTGGCCTACCGTGCCTATGCTTCAGTCTGTAGCAAGGTGATGATTTGGTTTTGCGAACACCATTGCAAATAAGGCAAAATTTTGACCTCTTATATTTTAGCGTCAACGTATAGCCTGCACACAAAACCAACTAAAATCAATACTTGTCCGAATCGGACTAATGCCTTGCGTCGATTCGATTTCTTAAAATCTTCGAATCGACTCAATGCTTTCTTTCGGGCCAACTTAACACTTGCATCGATCTTACTCGATGCGTTCCTTGGGTCAACGTAACTCTTTGAATCGATCTGACTCGATGCATTCTCGGGTCAACGTACTCTCGTATCGATTCGCATCGATACTTGATTGGTCAACGTAACTCTTCGAGTCAACGACTCAGCATAATGCACCGTGCGGAACGGGACATTATAGGACTAGGCTTATGATTCATCAGATTGGCCTCGAGTTGAACTCAAATTCGACACAAACCGTCCGAGTTGCACCCCCTAGAAGTAGCAAACATGTTAAGGCCAATAGAGGTGAGCATTCGATTGGTTTGGCTCAAACTGAATCAATTTTGAAAAAAAATTAAATAGAACAGAATTTATTTCAAAACCGACCGAATCAAACCAACTTTTCACAAAAATTGAATCGAATCAAACCATATTAAATTTCGGTTAATTTTGAATTCAATTATTTAGGCTGGACTGGACTTTTCTTGAAAGGTTGGATTTTTACCAAAATCAACAAAAAAACATTAAAAAATGATTATCTTTGTTCATAATTTTGTAAAACAAAAACTTAAAATTTAAAATTTGAAACTATATTAAAGAAATGATTATGACTGGTTTAGCTAAAATTGGATTGAAATGAGAAGGGATAAAGCGAAAAAAAATTACACCTTTGAGGTTTTCGAAATAACAATTGAAAAATAACTTGAAGATAAAGTTGGGATGAATGAGAGGACAATTCATAAATTTTAAAATAAAATAGAAATAGAAAAAATCATAAAAATTAAAAAAACTTACAGAAAAATATATAATTAATTTTATATATTTATAATTCAGTTTTCTGTTCGATTCGGTTTCTAAATTTTAAAATTAAATTTCAAAAAAAAATTGAAATTTCA